>CACVKI010145510.1:10705-85170 GCA_902732785.1 Trichogramma evanescens | reverse complement strand
GTTTACACGTATTCGGCGAGATTTTCCACCTTCCGCTATAAAACGGCGCGCATCACGAGCGTTGGACGCGCGACTTTTTGGCACGCGCTTTTGCTTATATTGTCAATCTTTTCCGAATTTCGCGTTATGTAACCGAGTGGGATCGGCCGAGCTTTGCTGTTCGATATATATAAAACAAGACAGACTTATCAGGCGGCTTAACAATTACGCCTCTATGCATATCTAATTATGCATTATTTTTCGAGACGATAAGATAAAGATTATTAATAATCGAAGGATTGTTTTCGCCCCTAAGTTGATCTTGGCGACCTTGGCGCCTATCTCATAACTATATAGCGACTTTTTCAAAAAGTTTCCTTCTATCCACAGAGATGTTACTATCTGTCGCTGGAGTACTACATGGGAAGAACCCTACAAAACACCATGATCAACTTGGGCATTCAGGGGGCTTGCGACGAGGCCATGTACCAGGTGAGCTTGCAGCAAACGACAGAGAAAGGTCGATCGATCGATCGGAGTGACTGTAACGAGCTTTATCACTAGATGGGCCTGGACATCGAGGAGCTGGAAGAGCTCGAAGAGGACGCCGGCCTCGGTAACGGCGGTCTCGGTCGACTGGCCGCCTGCTTCCTCGACTCGATGGCCACGCTGGGCCTGGCCGCCTACGGCTACGGCATCCGCTACGAGTACGGCATATTCGCGCAGAAGATCAAGAACGGCGAGCAGGTCGAGGAGCCCGACGACTGGCTCAGGTACGGTAACCCCTGGGAGAAGGCTCGGCCGGAATTCATGCTGCCGGTCAACTTTTACGGCCACGTGATCGACACCCCCGAGGGCAAGAAGTGGGTCAACACTCAGGTGGTCTTCGCCATGCCCTACGACAATCCCATTCCCGGATACAAGAACAACGTCGTCAACACCCTGAGACTCTGGTCGGCCAAGTCGCCCGTCGAATTCAATCTCAAATTCTGTGAGTATACTCGATATACTTTTATTTAACGATCAGGAGCGATCGTTGAGCTTGGCTCTCTCTCTCTCTCTCTGTTCTGGCCGCAGTCAACGACGGCGACTACATTCAGGCCGTGATCGACCGAAATCTCGCGGAGAACATCTCGCGCGTGCTCTACCCCAACGACAACTTCTTCGAGGGCAAAGAGCTGCGTCTGAAGCAGGAGTACTTCATGTGCGCCGCCACCCTGCAGGACATCATTCGCCGCTACAAGTCGAGCAAGTTCGGCTCGCGCGAGCACCACCGCACGGACTTTGACGCGTTCCCCGAGAAGGTGGCCATACAGCTGAACGACACGCATCCCTCGCTGGCCATACCCGAGCTCATGCGCATCCTCATCGACATCGAGGGCCTCAGCTGGGAGAAGGCCTGGGACATCACCGTGCGCACCTGCGCCTACACCAACCACACGGTCCTGCCCGAGGCCCTCGAGCGCTGGCCCACCAGCATGCTCGAGAGCATACTGCCTAGGCACTTGCAGATCATCTACCACATCAACTTGTTGCACCTCAAGCTCGTCGAGGCCAAGTATCCGGGTGACATCGATCGGCTGAGGCGCATGTCCCTCGTCGAGGAGGAGGGCGAGAAGCGCGTCAACATGGCCCATCTGTCGATCGTCGGTAGCCACGCCGTCAACGGAGTCGCCAGGATTCATTCGGAAATCTTGAAAGATTCCGTGTAAGTAATCTTACTCGCTCTCTCTCTCTCTCTCTCTCTCTTTTCTCGCAAATTTCAACCTTCGATCTATTCATCCTCTTCTCTCGTTCGTCCTCAGTTTCCGCGACTTTTACGAACTCAACCCTGAAAAATTCCAAAATAAGACCAACGGAATCACTCCGAGGAGATGGCTGCTACTCTGCAACCCCAATTTGTCCGACGTCATCGAACAAGTGAGTGTTTGCCCGAACTGGTGAGTGTTGGCCAGCTCTACGCGACCAAACACTAATCGTGCTCTTGATCGTTCGGCAGAAAATCGGCAGCGAGTACGCCGTGCACTTGGACCAGCTAACTCAGCTGAAACAGTGGGCCAAGGAGCCTGGCTTCCAACGCGCCGTCGTCAAAGTCAAGCAAGAGAATAAGATGCGTCTGGCGCAAATGCTCGAGCGCGACTACGGTGTCAGAGTCAACCCCGGCTCGATTTTCGATATCCAAGTCAAGCGTATTCACGAGTACAAGCGCCAGCTGCTTAATTGCCTTCACGTCATCACTCTGTTCAATCGCATCAAGGCGAATCCCAACGCACAGGTGGTCCCGCGCACCGTCATGATCGGCGGCAAGGCCGCGCCCGGTTACCATCTCGCCAAAAAAATCATCAAGCTCATCTGCAGCGTGGGCAATGTCATCAATAACGATCCTATCGTCGGAGACAAGTTGAAGCTCATCTATTTGGAAAATTACCGAGTCACTTTGGCCGAGAAGATCATTCCAGCTGCCGATCTCAGTGAGCAGATCTCTACTGCCGGTACCGAGGCATCTGGCACCGGAAATATGAAGTTCATGGTGACTAATTAACTAATCATTTTTCCTATTCAAACGTACTAGCTTGACCGTTGACCGCCGAATTTTACTTTTAGTTGAATGGAGCCCTGACCATCGGTACGCTCGACGGAGCAAACGTCGAAATGGCCGAGGAAATGGGCAATGATAACATCTTCATCTTTGGTATGACAGTCGACCAAGTCGAAGCTCTCAAGAAGAGAGGATACAACGCCTACGATTATTACAATAAACTGCCGGAAGCGAAACAATGCATCGATCAAATTCAGGGAGGATTCTTCAGCCCCAACAACCCCGGAGAATTCCAAGACATCGTCGATATGTTACTCAAGTGGGATAGATTTTATCTGCTTGCTGATTACGAGGATTACATCAAGTGCCAAGATCGAGTATCCAAGACTTATCTCGTGAGTCACGATTGTCAATTTTTTATTTCATCTAGATTTATTGACATTTTTTCCATAGGATGAAACCAAGTGGGCAGAAATGGCCATTCACAATATCGCGTCGTCTGGAAAATTCTCTTCGGACCGAACAATCGCCGAGTATGCGCGAGAAATCTGGGGCGTTGAACCAAACTGGCAAAAATTACCCGATCCACATGATCCAGCAGGTATATAAGTTGATGATCTCGTTGGATGAATTCGTGATACTTTTTTAAAAAATAAAAACAAAAATAAAAGAGATTGACATCTCTTATCATTCATCAATTTGAATGACATGACTCTCTCAGATGGCATACAACTTTATCCTTAAACCGCGTTGCACAAATTATATAATTTATCTAATTTTAAGTTTTAGACATTGAGATTAAGTAGACCGTAACAAAATTAAATATTTGCGATTTTTAATTCTTTACTCACATACTCGAGCTTAATAGCGATATTTTAATTTTTTTTGAAAAACGTTTTTAAATTTCACTTTGTTTACCAATATCTTTTCATTTTTAAAATTTTGATTATTACTGTTATCATTATTATCACAAGTTTTTATTTGTATAGCTTTTAATAACGTTTGAAGATAATACTATCATTTTTAAATTTTATACAAGAATGTTTACAATTATTATTCAACTTTTTTGATCTGATTTCTTCTTGAAACTTTTTTATCTTCTCAAAAATTGTTTTGGATTGATCAATTATTGTTTTATCAAACTACTCATTGCCATTATTCATGATGCTTTTAAATTACAGAAATGAATAAGATAACATTGGACTCAATGATTTTTTGCACATACTCATTGAAAACCATTGTTTAGAATTTTAATAAATTTTGTGTTCCTATCAGCTGAAAAAATCTTATGAGATCATAACACAAAGCAATATGTGTTGCTATTGTGCTTTATATGGATATTATGTACAACTTTTTATTAACCAATGAACTTGAGATGTTATTGTCTTTCAAGATTTTAAATACAAAAAAACACGAAAAGTCAAATGAATATTTAAATAAAAAAGGCTGATCTATACTGTTACCAATTTAGACCAACAAAACTAATCAATCCATTTTTGATTATTAAATAAAATATTGTTGATCAAAACAAGTAAAAATTATGTTAATGAATAAAAGAATTTTATTGAAAAAGTATTCTTGTAAGTTTCTTTAGATCCTTCTGATAAAAGCTTATTATATAAAATGAAATTTGATATATATTGATTATTTGGTAGAGTGCACCTTTGCATAAATTAATATCTTTTGATATTTATGCGAATTCATCATAGTTTTCAATTCAAATGGTTTGTGAATTAAGGTATATATTATCGCAAGCAATTTTCAGAAAAAAAACATTTATAAATTTTCGAGTCATGGGTGACTTATTAGCCAAGCTAATAAAAGTAAACAAAATGCAAATGTTTAAGGTGTTTTAGAAATTTTAATAGATTTAAAAAATATTTACACGCTGTTTCAAAGCTTAAGCAATGAATTCGTAGGGGATTGGTGCCAGCATTTGTGGCTCACCTTTTCCCTTGACGATATGCGCTGGTCTAGGTTGAGCTGGTTGTCTCTTCAAACAGACCTTGGTTTTGTTCTTCTTAGCTTCCAATCTCAACTTTTCGTTTTCCTTGACTCTTCTCAAGAAATCATCTCTGCACTTGCTATGTTTTACATGCTCAATACGAACATTAATTCTTTTTGGTAGGATCTTGCCTCGAACTCTCTTGTTGACAATAATGCCAAGAGCATGTTGTGTCACATTAAAGACACGTCCAGTTTTGCCATGATAGTCTTTGTATGGCATGCCCTTTTGGATGGCACCATCACCCTTGATATCAACAATGTCTCCAACTTTGTAGACTCGCATATAAGTGGAGAGGTGGAGGGTACCCCTTTTGCGGAATCTCCTGGAGAAGAGATCCCTCGTTCCACGACGATAACCTTTAGAATTAGTCATGTTGATCTAAAAATAGAAAAATATTACCAATAAACAAAAATGAAATTTATTGCCTGCCTGCCTGCTTGGAATAGTAGAAATGTTAGGTTAGAGACACAAATCAACCCGATGCACTGTGTAACGTTTTACTTTGGTAATTATTTTCAATGCAAAGTAGCCGACTAAATTAAATGCAACGAGATTTGTTGTAAAATCGACGGAAATACTTTATTATCAATGGAATATTATGTATAAAAGTACAGAATACGGTAAAAATTCGACTACGCACGTGCCGTATTTACTTTGGACGTATATGACACATTATGAACGATTTTTGTAAAAGTAACGAACGAAATATTAATTGCATTTTCTAAATTTGTTCCAAGTTTGCGTAGTTATCACCAAAAATTGCAGTTTATTTTAATAAAAAATGCATATAAATAAAACTCACATCTTCTTGGACAGCGTTACACTGTAAGAAAGAAAAAGAAAGAGATTGCTGTCGGCATGCGTGGGCCACGCGGCGCTGCTTCGAAATGCCGGTGATGCGATTGGTAGAAAAAAATTAAACGCGGACTGATTTAAATTTACGATTTACTCGTAAATTAAATAATTATTGAGCTCATTCGTTTGCTCATAAACATTAATGTTCGATGAGAAATTTTGGTTCTTGGTGTGCATAAATTTTTTCTTTAAAGAAAAGTTAAATTTTAATTTACATCAGCATATGAATGATACAGTAGTTTTTTATGAATGATTGACAGTTTTACCGACGATCGATCTAGTCACTGCCTCGAGAATGACGAGCCGAGCTGTGTTTATATTTGTGTCATATAGCTACTGTGTAAGTATGATACAGAAGCTGTCAGCTGCATAGAAATAAAGTTTGTGGCAGTGTCTTTGAGGAAATGCCGAGGTGAGGAGGGGCCGATAGCGAGGCTGGTGCGTTGAAGCATGTCCCGCGAGTGGCTCCGGGCCGTCGTCGCTCGGCGCAACGAAGCTCTGAAAAATTTCCAATTCAACGACGACGATGCCACGCCGGTGGTAAGTCTCCAGCCCTCCAGTCCAGTTACATTATTATTTGGCTCGTGCTCGTGGAAAATTGCCTTGAACGTCGACGGCTTGCCTCGTTTGCAGACAAACAGGTATTACGTCGATCGCGGCGGGATCGAATTGCGAAGTTGTTGTTGTTGTTGTTGCGGCCAGTACGGCCCTCGACTAGCTGTCAGTTGCGTACGCAGCGCGAAAAATTTGAAACACGACAAAGAGCGCACAAGCTTATCAGTACATATTCAGTGGCACTAATTGCAGCCAGTTGTAAGAACATAATCTATTTTTCAGGTCGCTTTATCGGAAATGAAGCTGGTTCAACAATTGTTTTCTAGAAATTCGCTCGCTGAACGCAATAACTGCTTGAAATCGAACTCGGCTCTAGCGCCTTTATTTAATATGCTTTATACACCTCTGTTATCTGTTTGTCCTTGACACAACTTATCGTAATTTAATATCAATATATACGCAACGTTTGCTTACCATTTGCAGAACGTATCGACGCTCTTCAAATTGAACAATTTGACACCGACATCAGCGATCATCGTCATTGGATACATTCCGATCGACGCCACGCGGTGAGTCATCATACAAAACTGTATTGCTTTTTTTTAAATGTAAGAGTACACCGTAACGTTGGTGTACGTGTATAATATGAACTATATAAGTGAAATGCGTCGTCAAGGTTACGAAAAATTGTTTAACACAATTGACGCTCTAGATTTTGGGCGAACGGCGATGCTCTCGTTGCACGACTCGTGCCCGATCAGCATCGTTGAAAATCGGAGCCGCGCAAAATTTCGATTGAATTTCTGAAGAAAAAAAAATTGTCCAACCGTTAACAGATTCTCGATAAATTTGAAATGCCGAACGTCGGGAAACATAGCGCTGCACTTCAATCCTCGCCTCGATCGCGGTTACGTCGTGAGGAACACTAAACTCAAAGGATACTGGCAAGATGAGGAGACCTGCTCGCCGATCAGTTCTCGCGGTTACATATTCCGGCGAAATTCTTACTTTCACGTCACGATATTCTGCACCCTCAACGAATTCCAGGTGATTACTTTGTGCTTTGGCGAGCTAGTGGAAATACGGCCAAATTAGGGTTTATTGAAAAAAAAAATTGCAACTTCACAGATCGCAATAGATGGAGAGCATTTCTGCGCGTTCGCGTATCGACTGCCGCTCGAGGATGTCATCGGGCTGGAGGTCAACGACGACATCGAGGAGGCCAAAGTCCGTCAAACCAACATCGACGTGTATCCCGATCCCCAGATCTGCCAACCAATGAGATGCTTCGAGCTCCGAGACGACAGTCCGCTCGACAAAGATCTCGTGAGTTTCTTCCTTCTTTCGTGCTTTGCCAGCACCGATCGCAGAAACTCATCGCTTTTTTCTCGTCTTGCAGAAGTTGCCGATCGTCATCGATCTACCGAAGGGCTTCGACGTCGGCTCGCGTCTTATGATGAAAGGAAGACTGAAATTACTGCCACATTCGTGAGTCGATTTTACTTATTCAACATACGCTAAGAAGCTGGCAGTAAACATATGCGGTCGATCTCGTTATCCCGCAGATTCTACATAAATCTTCAGAAAGGGAGAATGATCTACCCTCACCCATCGATAGCACTGCATTTAAATCCTCGCTACCACTACGGTAATCAGCCGTCCTGTATGGTGATGAACTGCTGGAGCAACGGCAGTTGGGATCGCGAGGAGCGTCACGACGGTCAGACCTGGACGCCAGGACGCGAATTTTTACTATCGTAAGTCCTGACGATGCATCTGGAGAAGCTGTGCGATTCTCACATGCTAATGATGTTTCGTTTGTTCGCTTGTTCCAGAATCCGCTGTGAACACGAGAACTACGTGATATGGCTGAACGACAAAATGATCGGCGAGTTCAGGCACAGACTTCAGCCATCGATCGTCGACACGATAAGGATCACGGGCGATCTTGTACTTTACGAAATACTCGTCTCTTACTGAACGACAGAAAAAAGCCACGGCATCGATATTTTCACGACGATCCATTCGTAGAGAGCGGCTTTTTTTATTTTTTTCATTTCATTCTTTTTTTTTTTTTATTGAAACAATTTGCTTATTTCTCTTTTCTTTCCTTCAACTCAAGTCAAGAATCGGATAGCGATCAAGTTTAGCAATCTTCGCTTTGGGCGAAGTTCTTTTTTATGTATATTTTTTCACCTTTTAAGCTTTTATATCTTCCCCATTTTTCTTTATTGTAATGCTCTCGGCGAATGAATCGTCTGCGAAATATCCCCCGTGGAGATCAGGGTATTGCGCTTGCATACTTTTAGGCGCACCGTCTTTCTCTTTCTCTACCTCTCTATTCATCTCTCTTTCTCTCAATAACTCGAGATTCGATGCCAAAACTAACTTGTAATGTAACGACTAAATATTTATATACTATTAGATTACTCGTGAAAATTATTGGACTAACATATCATTCCAATGCGATCGTTTGACGCGAAAAATCAAACGTATGATGTGGCAATACATATTTACTTATTTTTTCTTTTATAAGAATTTATTTAATTTTGTTTAATTAATCTCTTTTCTTCTTTTTTGCTCATCTCTTTATGTACAACGTATGTAAAGAAGCGTGTGTTATAATTATACGAGACGCGCCCGTTTCGTATTCTGTTATGTACGAATCAACACATCGTGTAACGAAGAAAAAATAAAAAAGTGTTTACATGTAATATTTGTACAAGCGTGCGTTTGTCGGTTTTTTTTGTTTTTCATTCTCGCCTATATCGTAAGAAGCTTCAACTGTGCCAGTATGGTATATTATCGCTAGAGAAGGTGAAGCGTTTCAGGCGCACGCAACTGATGGCCAGGACGATGAAAACGAAGCAGAATAGGAAGAAAACGATGCGATCTATGGCCGTGGCAAGCAGGACCCATTCGAGATTCGCCAGGCTCCTCGTGATCGAAGTCGTCGATTGGGGTGCCGCTCCCGATCCGGCCGATGCTTGGGACGCTCCAGTCAGGCATTGTTGGCTATTGCTGAAGCTCGAAAAGCTCGGAGCCGACATGGATATGTCCATCAAATGATTCTCGCACATCTCTTGCTCCGCTGCCGATTTTTGCGACTCGATCTGCAACGAGACACAACCAGACGTTACAATGACTGTGTGTGTTTTTTTTATTCCAATAAAGATCTGTCATACCTCGTGAACGATGTGACCGAGAATCAGGTACTTGGCAGCTTTTCCTTGAAGAAATCGCCTGATCGGCCTGGGCACGTGGGCGTAGTACGAGAGTTTGTTGATGTTGAGGACGATGACCGATATGATCATCGATATGCTCGCTTGGTACAGGCAAGCACTGTAAAATCTGACTGAAGACATCCAAGCCATTTGCGTAACATTTCGTTTAACCGGCAATGTATGGAACTTTGAGTATAAAAGTAAGAGGCGAGAACTTACCAATGAGCGGCATGGAGTCGAAGCGCGCCGGCACTTTGTAGCCAAAGTAAATGAGGTAGAGCACGACGACGACGACTATGGAGGCGTTGACGATCAGCTTCATCTCGCTCTGCGGCCTCATCCAGAAGGTGACGAGCGTCAGGAAAACTATGGCTGCAACCATATACATGGGTTTTATAACTTGTTAGGGACGATAAGGAACTTGGATAACACTCACGTATGGTTGGTACAAAAATGACGTGGTAGTAGAGCTCGGACGATCTCGAGAGCTCGAACTCAAAGTCGAGCGTGACGTAGGGCTCGGGGCAGCAGTCGAAGATCTCCTGCCGCCTGCTGCCCGTGACGTTCTTGATGATCCACTCGTTGATGGCGACGTAATCGTCGAGCTTGCGAAAGCGAACAGAGACACGTTCAACAAAAAAAAAAAAAAAAGAAAGAACGTCGAGGTTTTGAGATTAAAAAAACTTACATCGACACCGGAGCCGAGCAATTTGAGATCGAGCTGAGTGCCGTCGTAGGTCCAGGAGCTAAGGCTCAGACGACACGTGTTCATCTCGAAGGGCCAGAAAGTAAAGTCCAGATGGCAGTAGCCGTGGAAGATGGTCGGCGTGACCCAGAGGACGATACCGATCTCGTTGACGATGCAGTGCCGATCGCCGTAGTACTCCATGCCGTGGGCCGCGCTGTTCAGCAGGTAGATGTCGGGCAGCCAGATCTCGTGGGCGCCCAGATTTATGGACTTGAGGCCGCTGTAGTCGGTCGAGTTCCACTGGAGCTTGTCGTCGTTCCAAGTCATGACGACCCAGACGTTGGCTGCCATCACGTTGAGCATATCGTCCTTCGATCAGCACGAAATCACGATAAGCCAAATCAGAGTTGTATACTCATAAAAAAAGTATGAAAGCGTGAGCTGGGACTCACCACCTCGACGGTCTGTACGTTTAGCTTGACGTTGACCCGCGTCGTTTCCCAATGCTGCGACGGCCTCGCGAACTTGTCGTAATTCGCCAAGAGGTTCTGCTTCAAACGGTCGGTCCACGTCTCGTTCCATAGCGGCGAATCTGCGATAGAAAAAGAGCCTCGAGACACATTGTAGACACATTGCACGCTCGGCATGGCTCTGTCGTGTGCCATATATCGCCAACAACGTCTATGTGCACGAGCGCGATTGAAGCTGCTATTTCGGTCGCTCGTGCTGAATTGAATCATAAAGGAGCTGCGAATCTCGCGAACCGTAATCGTCGCTATCCTCTAGCTCGGCATTCATCTTTCGTCGCAGCTTACACGCAAATATGCTACTCGATGCGGTTTTTGAAAAACCCACGATGCTTTTGCTGACCTGTATCATGTATGTGTCACTGGACTAGAGCGGACAATATTTATCTATATTGACGCGAAATCAAAAGACAAAAGGAGTAGCGGGGGCCCGAAGCGGCAGATTAAAGCCCACAGATACGAGTGTGGCCAATTTGTCGCTGCAACGAACGCACACACGCTCATACTCTTATAGCGTCGCGCCGAATGGGGCCGTAAGTGGATAAACGTTTTCTCAATGCATCGCACACGAGCTCGCGAAACCCACAGGTCGGCCAAGTGCTTGCGACGAATCGTCTTTGCGAGCCGATTATAAATTGCCTCGTTGTTGGAAAATGTTGCGAAATTTTCAACTCGCAGGATGCACTTGCGGGATCGTCGATCGAAATTCAACAAATAATTACAATATTCGAGCGTTCTATCGAGCTTTTCTGTATGTGTGTGTGAGTTTACGGATCGAGAGCGGATATTTCAGGTAGATTCCGCGATGCAACATGTGTAAGGCGTGTATATAATATTATCTGTACAAGTATCGATCGCGGCAATTAAATTAGAGTCGCTTCCGCACGACTGACTCGCTGATTGATATATATTATTATGCAGCGATCTCTCGGGGGCAAATAACGGCTCGACGCGCGCACACACCCACACTATAAATGCTGCACGTAGGAGTACGTACTTTTGGCAGTCGCATTGAGGCTCGGCGGCGACGTTTCCGTGCTCGAGGCAGCCGAGACAGCCGAGACAGCCGACGCGGCCAAGCCGAGGGCCGCCAAAAACAAGCAGCGGATCTGCGCTGGCCCGACCATTGATGGCTCTGATCGCGTACTAAGCCGCTCCAGCGCTGCTCTCTGCTCAGCTAATGTATAACTGCCTCCAATGCCAATACATCGGCCACTGAGCTTCTTTCCTGCGGCATCGTACGGGACGTACTGCAGCTCCAGTCCGTGGCCGGATCGCTCGAGATCGTGCCCTCCGCAGCTAGCGTTATACATATATGTATGCGCGGTTTGTGTAGCTCTGCGTAATCAGCACATATATACCCATCTCGAGCTCCAGCTGATCAATAGCTACTCTCTCGGTGTCCGACGTACAAAATAAAAGGCCAACAAAAAAAACGACAACACTTTTTTGATGTTTTTATAAATCAACTATTTATTAGATACTACATAACAATATGCTTATGTACAATTGCGATAAATTACAACAAGGAGAAGCTTAAAGTGCTAGAAGGTAGACAAGTCCATCAGTCGATCCTGATGTCCGAGCAGGTTCGGTAATGCTCGTGAGGTCCGCAGCCGAGGGCCTCGCTGCCATCGGCGCAGATGCCCCAGTTGTTGGCGGTGATCCAGTACCACCTGAGGACGCAGTGATCGCACTTGAGGCCCTCGGGCAGCTTGAGCTTCAGATCGACCTCGTACTGGAAGGGTGTGCCGCTCAGTTGATGACGACTCGAGCCGTCGGCCAGTTTCAGGGGATGCGCGTCGAAGCACTCCTCGCTCTCGAGCTGCTTTCCGTCCAAGAGCGGACACAGGGAGAATTCGAAGTAGCCCTTGTGGTTGGCTTCGACTTTCACCTTTACCGCTATTTCTTGGCCCTCTTTGTAACTGCGCAGACAAAAAATCATCGGAAATGCCTCTATCGTGAGATTTATTCGATAAACGAATGCGCGACGAGTTTGCAGTCGTGTCGATACTCACGATTTGACGATGACACCGCGTCCGTATTTGCCGCCGTTCTCGTTGGGCCGGGGCTGGGGCAAGGCGTAATTGTCGCCGCAGAGGCCGCACTTGCCTCCGTTCATGTGATGCTGCACCTGAAGACCACCGCAGAAATTTTCCGAGTCCTCGTAGTTGGGCGGCACTTTGAATCCCTTTCTCCAGGCGCTGGACCGATTGACCGGGTCGAGGACCATACCGTGGCCCTGGACCAGTTGCAGCTGGCTCGCGGCTAGCGCACCCATCAGCAAGACGATTTGACAGAGGCCCGACATGTTAATCGTGCAGTCGAATCGACGATTCAATTACTAATCGTATCGCTCGCGGCTGCTCCTTTTATATATAGACCGGCTCGTATATCCGAGGCGCTCGGAGATTTTGTCAATGACGATGGAATTAGATCAACAAATGCGTTGGAGGGCGATAATTGAGAAAGCTTGTTTTCTACAGGGATTGTGAAACGGGCGTCGATTCGCGTCGATTCGCGTGCGCGAAATTATCATCGGTATGTATCATCGCGCGTCTATGTACATTACATTAGTGACTCGATTGGGAATGTACACACGAATTGCCAAATTTGCCATGCGGATCGCTCGTTTCTATTGTATCTCGGCCGTTTGCGCCGAGATAACGATTCACAGGAGGGCGGCTGCGCGGATAGGCACGTATCTTGTACATATATTTCGATATTAATTATGGTAATTGCAGCGATCGAGAACATTCCGCTCGTCGTCTCGCTCGCTCGTGTTTTTGGAACCTTTTCTCGCAGTCGCACGTGACGGAAAATGCGGCCGAATTTTTTTTATCGATATACGTCGTTTTTTATCGACGAAATCCGATCCCGAGCGTTTCGCTTGTTTAGTCAACTGGCAACGATTGCACGTGCCGTCGAAAGACTTTTCACGCGGATTTTCAGTGGAAATGTCAGTTTCTGCGCCTCGAGCCAGAAGAGCTTGCAGATGCACATAAGGCCTTTAGCCGCCAATCCGATTATTTACCAACAGAAGCGCGTGTAAGTTAATGTTGTTGTCGGATCGATTAAGAGAACAAAAACAAACAATCGCGATTCGCGACGATGAAAATATTTTACGCGCCGCGGTATCAATAGTCCAGATGTTGAAACGAGACACGCGAATGTTTGCCGAAACGATCGTAATCTCCCATCGCAGCAATAATATGTGTATTAAAGAACGAGAGCCGGTTAACTGTTAAAAAAGGTCGTATGCGTAATCGCGAAATTTTGGAAAACCTCTCAGTGATTCTTTTTCGATGATGCAGCGCGTCATCGGCACGTCATATCGATCTCTCGATTTTGCCCCGAGTAAACAAAAACAACAATATTTTTTTTTTGTATAAAAAAACGAAATTCCTTTATTATATATCATCTTCGTCGTCGCGCAAAATAGCGACGTCGGCGCAACCCCGGTAGGTCTCTTGGACGTGGGTCTCCCAATTGTTGCCGGCCACGTAGGTCCACCTGAGGACGCAGTGCTTGCAGGTCATGTACCAGGGCAGCTCGAGCTCGACCTCGTAATCGCCCTTCTGCTCGATCGGCCCCATGAACTTTCGCTTGCCGTTGGCCAGTCGGAGCGGCCTGAAGCACGCCTCGCTCTCCTCGTCGAAGTAGTCCAGAGGGCAGATGTGAAATTCAAAGTGGCCCAAGTGCGACGCCGTGATCTGGACGACGGCCTTTATGATGTCACCTTGTCTGTACCTGAAACCCAATTCACAATCACGGTTTTTGCGTTGTGCTATCGAGCGGCATCGTAGTGAACACTGAACACCTACGTCTTGACGATGAATCCCTTTCCGTAATATCCACCAAGCTCGTTGGGCCTCGGTCTCGGGAGGCTGTAGTCGTCGCCGCAGACGCCGCACAGACCATTGTTGACTCCGTACTGAATTCCAACGCCGCCGCAGAAGAGCTCGTTGTCGTTGTAGTTGTGGGGCGCCTTGAAGCCATACCTCCAGGCGCTGGATCTGGCCACCGGGTCAATGAGCCTGCCGTGCCCCCGGACCTCGAGGAGACTCGCCGCGCTCAACAGAGCGACGGCGAAAAGCAATCGTCGATCGATCGACATTTTGCTCGGAACCAATTCACTCGACAAGTGCATAAAATGCACAATTAACGATTGATGATCGTCGAATGATTGCCAAATTACTCGGGCTTTTATCTTTATATGAATGCACTTGTAAAAAAAACATATTTTCTTTTTGATTCAGGAAATGTAACGACAAAATGTCGCTCGCGAGATAATCGCGCCGCGAGCTGACGTCGATCGAGAGGAAATAAACATTGGATTGTCGAAAAGGACGCGTGTCGCGCACCATTTGTGTGGGGTGTGATTTTACTCTTATTTGCTCGAGACACTCCAATCGGAATGTTTTTCAACCTTGCATGAAAACAACTCGGGAGAATATTTATACGGTGTGTAAACTCTCGTAATTATTTTATGAAACAATTGTTTGGATTTGATAATAATCCCAATTGAATATTCTGAATATTCAGGATGCACATGCGATACGTTGCCTGACTCAAATCTCTGATTCATTTTATCTTGTCGATGCAATGGCTCAATATCAGAACCTATCACCCTTGAATTAGACCTTACAGACTCAAATGTTCTAGTCTCAGCTTATCAGTTGGTAAAATTTGATTTATGTGCGTTTAAATTCCATAAATTTTTTTACTGCAACAGCTGACTCATTTCTCGTGATAAATACTCTGATTATAACCAGCTGTATAATGACATAACAAATAAATTTATAATAACGTACGTGTATTAGTAGTATTGATTGAAGGCAAATGATTGATTTTAATTTGTTAAATTCGGTAAAAATAGCGAGGACATGAGGAAAACGTATCTTTCGATACGCCTTCGTGCATTGGATAAATAATGTTCGAGAACAAAATTTTTTAACAGAATTTATTTTTCAGCCTTTCGAAACTAGAATATTCAGGCTATTTACGAACTATACGGTGGTAAGAAACGTTGATGTAACATATATACATGGCTGTTGACAATTGTAGATCATTTGGATCATGTGCAATACGTGTGCACTGCGGGGCAATTTAACATCGATGGCGCGAGTTATATAATTAATCGATTTAATCGACTCGTTAGCAAACGAATTCGTAGCTAGTACACAAACATTTTTTCAATAAACATTCACTACATAATGAGTACAAAATAATAACGTCAGCCGAGCTGCAGAAGTAATCGGTGCGATCGTTCACGCCCATTAATATATTTGTACGCGCGAAACTTTTTTACACAATTGCAACGTCGGAGCAGGTCCTGTAGTTCTCCTGGGGGCCGCAACCCATTTGTCCGCGGCCATTTTCACACATGCCCCACATGTTGGCCGTGTGGTAATGCCATCTGAGACTGCACTGTTTGCACTTGAGATCTTTCGGTAGAGTCAGATCGATGTCGAGTCGGCCGCTCTTCTTGCCGACGTAGTACTTGTCCGATCCGTCCTCCGCGAGCAGCAGCGGATGAGCCTCGAAACATTCCTCTGTCTCGGCTTGATTGTCGAGCGGGCACACAGCGAATTGAAAGTAACCATCGTGATTTGCGCTCAGATCCACGGTGACACTGATGTTTTCCCCGGACTTGTAGCTGTTCGTTATAGTCAATGAATTATTGTTCATAGTTATTATTCAGGATCATCAAATGGAATGCAAATAGTTACGTTTGGACGATTTTTCCTCGACCGTATCGACCTCCGTTCTCCTGAGCTCTGGGTACTTGATCTTTGTAGTTATCGCCGCAAACGCCGCATTTTCCTCCGTTCACGTGCTGAGTCTAAGCTCGAACGTGCTTTTGGTGAGCTTGGGAAATTTTCGACTTTGTACAGATGAAAAAAATGTTCTTACCCAGTATCCACCGCAAAAGTTTTGATTGTCGTAGAGATAGCCGCCGAGGGTTCCTCTGTTCATGGGATTCACGAGTTTTCCGTGAGCGTCGATTCCCTCGAAAGCTAAGAGCACCAGAATTGCCGCGAGTACGAGCCCCATGATTTTTCTCGTGTCACGAAAACCTGATACACTCGAGAGTCGCCAAGGAACTGCAAAGCTACAATCTATGCTTGACAGTGTTATATTGGCGAAATCAATTAATTGACACTAAATTTAATCGATATTTAATTCCATTTTGTTTCGATTAATAAATTACTCGTATACAAATCCAAAAATATTGACGAACTCATAAATATTCTTATTTAGGTCATGCAATATTACGTAACACGTTTCAACGACAACGAAAAATGCTACGTATAGCAGTATTATTTTATATTTTACACGCACTTGTTTGGTAAACAGCAACTACAACTATTCATGAGTAGATCGTAGCAATGATTTTATGTTATGATTACCTTCGAGCGAAATCCTCGAGTTAATTTTAGACCGCCGCTTGCTGTATATAATGTACCCGTTCAATTTCTAATCGCAATGGTGAAAATCAAACTATATGGGAGAGGAAAGGAATATGACGCGCATCGCTTTCTTTTTTCGTCGAAATTATTCAACCTGTTTGGGTTGGCCACCGATCAATGATATACTTACCTCTATTGACGAAAGAATCAATTTTTTTTTTATTCCTAAAATTAGCAGTAAATCGACTGAACATTTATGTCGAAATCGATTAAAAATTGCTCTTGTTCAGTAATTTGGTTGGAAATATCCATCAATTTTATGATTTATGTATTTTTCGTGTAGTCTCTTAATCATATGATGATTAATGATTATTTGTTTTCTTATTAATAGCGAATAATGGAGGTTCCAAAAATTAACTAAAAGTCATTGTGAATTTAACACTTTAATTTATTTTTCAAACATGCGTGTGAATTCATATTGATATTAACAAAAATGCATATAAAAATATGTAGTAACAAATTTAAACTGATCATCATCAACGTAATTGTCTTATTTTTATATAACCACAAAAATAATTACTTACATTAAAACACTTCGGGTTTAGGTTTTCCTTTACAGTAAGCATAAGAGATCTTTTATAAAAGTTGCCAAGCCAAGCTTGGGCCTTTGAAATGTAAAACTTTTGAAAGTAAACATATTTTGTGATTCACAACTATTGAAACAATTGGCTTTTATAATCAAGTAAAACTGTCAAAATTTATAATTGATAGATACACAAAACGCGCGCGTTGCGCTACTCAACATACATCTAATTTGTCTCATTTTAAATGTAAAAACGAACTTGGTGAGTGTTACATATTCACCAAAATAATAGTTGAAGCATTAAATTGAACCTTTAATGCAACAAAAATACAAGCTTTTGAAATTAAAAATAAAAAAAATGAAAAATCTGTATTGCTTTCGCATAAGTGAACTACATAAAGTTCTGTACATCTAGAACGCACCAAGCAATATCACAAGTCGTAACATGATGTGAAACTATTGGCCTACCAAAGTATCGAAGTGATTTTTTTATCTACTAAAAATTACATTTCAAAATTTATCTCTTTGAAAAAAAACAACGAGCTTCAAAGAGAACTTTTAGATTTTGATTTCAATTGTTGCGAAAGATAACTTTTCATGGGCATTCTCTGATTTCTTGACAACATTTTATCTCTGAAGCTAAAGGCGCTGCTTTTCTTTGTGACTTTTTTTGCTTTTTCTAAATCAACAACACCGAATTCCGTAGTCCCACCAGCTGAGCTAAGAGGCACATAGGCGTCTTCAACTTTGAGATTTTGCGGAATCATCTTGCCTGGACTAAACATGGATTTCGAAGGCATAATGGCACGTTCATCGTTCTTATTGATTTTGCGTCTCTTTTCGCGATGTTGTACAGGTTGTTCGTCGAGCTCGTTAAGAAAATCATCAGGTAGCCGTTTGACACTCTTGCGCTCAATGATTTCCTCGTGCTTTTTCCTGCGAGCTTCTTTCATTGTTTTCACGCTTTCAGCGGCTGATTTCATCGCGGCCATAGCGGATTCACGAGCTTTTTTAACATCAAGACTTTCAGGAGCTTCATCATCAGAATCTGACATTACTGGTGATTTTGCTTTTTTAGGTTTCTTTAAACCCTTTGAATTGAGTTTTTCGAGAGTTCTTAGTGCTAATTTCAAAGTCTCGTCATTTTCACTAGTTGTGGCTTCGTGTTTTGATTTTTGCTTTTTAACTTGTTTCGAAGAATCTTCAACATCAGTCAGTTTTCGTTTGTTTTTCTTGGGGTTTTCTTCGATTTTTATAGTATCATCCACCTCTTTTTCAACGCTTTTGATCTCTTTGTTCTTTTTTTTCTTTTTTTGCTTTGACTCAGATACATCCTCTACGAGTTGTGATTGTTTCTCAATAGTTTCAACGACTTTCAAGTCACTCTCTTTATTTTTGTTTTTATTTTTGTTCTTCTTATTCTTTTTCTTTTCTTCCACAGTATTAACTTCCAAGTCTGATTGTTTTTCTTCGACACGCTTACTCTTTTCATCAACTGCAATGATACCATCTTCACCAACTTTAGAAACATTAACCAGAGATTTTCTTTTCAAATTCTTATGTTCGTTACTGCCATTCAAAACTTCATCTAGAGCACTCTTATCGTTCTTAGACTTTTTCTTTTGAGATTTTTTATTTTCAGCTTCTTCTCTTGTATCTTGTAAAGGCAATGCTGGTAAAGAATCATTCAGCTTGGCTTTCTTTAAGAATTTTGTTACTGGTGTATCTACCCCAGATGGAAGAGCACTTTGATTAAGCGGAATTAGCTTCCACTTTTGACGAGATTTAAGTGCATCCGGCGTTTCATTGGTATCTAAAATCGATTTCGAAGCATTATCCGTGCTAATTTTGGTGACTCCTTTAGTTTCTGAGAGATCATTTAGACTACCCGATTTTCGTTTACTTTTGGCAATGGAGCTTTTGTCTTCATAAAAACTATCTGATGCGTTCGAGAAACGCTCCGTTTTTTTCATGACTCCAGGTTTAGGTGTGCTGCATTCAATCAAAAGTTTTTTATTTTTGCTTTTGAGTGGATTCATGTCATCGCCATCGACAATGTGGTACGAATCTTCACCTTCTTCTGACTCAGATCCAGGTGATGAATCAATATTTTGTAATTCGATGTCAGAACCAGATGAGCTTTCCAAGCTTTTCTTATTTTTTTTCTCGTTCTTTGAAACATTCAAACTTTTGTCTTTGACTGATTTTGAAATATTCAAATTTTTATCTTTAAATGATTTTGAAATATTCAAACTTTTATCTTTTACTGATTTTGAAATATTCAAACTTTTATCTTTTACAGACATGTTGACACTTTTGTCATTGGGTTTTTCTTTCTGGTTGCATATTTTACTTTCCAGATCAGATTCTTCGAGCGCGCTACCGGAAGAATTTGAGTTGAATGAGTCAATACCTTTGTTTTTACTGGATTTTGATTCATTCAATAAACTTTTACCAAAGACAGATTTGGAATCATTGCAACTTTTGTCTTTTAGTGACTTTTTAATATTTTCATCTTTCTGCTCAGTTGCTAATGAATTATTCATACTTTTATCCTTACCAGATTTAGATATATTTAAGCTTTTATCTTTAATCGACAATTTAGACTTGTTAAGACTTTTGTCTTTGATGTTTTCAACAGATTTTGTATCTACAGACAGTTCAGATTCACTTTCACTGTCATCAACATCCATTGAAGAATCTTGAGGTTTAGATGTACTTTTGTTTTGATTTTCCTTCACAGAAACGTTCACTATCTTATCTTTGATGAAATTAGATACATCGAGACTTTTATTTTGCGCTGACTTATTCATGTTTTTGATTTCGCTTTTTGTTTGCTCAATATTAAAAATATTTTTATTTTTGATTGAATGGTTAAGACTCTTGTCTTTAATTGATTTTCGAGAATCGTTCATACTCTTATTTTTCATAGATACATGAGGATACTTTTTATCATCTTTTTCAGTACCTTCGTCATCCGATTCTGAGCCTGAGCTTTCACCACTGAGTAGATTTCTTGACTTATTATTGGATTTATTTTTGTCGTCAACTTTTGAAATTGAAACATTTTTTCTGTCCTGTGGTTCATCATCTGCTTCTTCATCACTTTCCTGTTCACTATCAACTTCTGATTTATCCTCTTCTGAATCTGAATCAGCAGATTCTTCAACTTGATCATCAGGTACAATGAAATCTCCAAAATCCTCCTCATCATCTTCGTCATCAGATGACTCATTGTTTGAAGGTGCACAGTCATCTGCAGGTTCATCATCATCTTCATATTGATTAATGTTGTCACCCGCTAGGTTGAGTTCATTAGCAATCTCAGAATCAATGCTGTATTTTTCATCTTCTGTTTCACTTTCACTTTTACCATTATTACTGCTGACTGAAGAAGCGTCGAAAATATATTGTGATTCAGCATCATTTTCTTCATCTGAACTTGAGTCACATTGAGCAAGGGTAGAAAAATCAAGTTTTGGTGGATTTTCTGTTTTCATATGTTCAATATTTTCAGCTAAGCGTTTATCTTGATCAGTTAGATCACTGTCATCTCTTTCTGGTGGTTCTTCCAGCATAGACTTGGTAGTAGACTTTACACTGATTACAGATGCATTCAAACTTTTGTTGGCACTCTTATTCAAAGATTTTCTTGAGCGGGATTCAACATTGGCACAATCTTCTTTTGACTTCTTAGGAGTTTTGCTAATAGACTTTCGATTGCTTTTATCTGAATTAGATTCTTTCTCCAGTTTAGAATCATTTTTATGTTGGCTGCTCGATTGCATTTCATTTTCTGATACTTCTTCATTATCAGAGTCTTCATCACTTTTTTGACTCTTTATGAGCAATTTGTTAGAAGTTTTTTCAGGGCTAGCTTCTTGTCCATCTAATTCCTTCATTAGAGAAATTTTTCTATTGTTTGAACTTTTACTAAAAGACTTGTTGGGAGAGCCTTCAGAACTGTCTTGTACAACTGATCCTTCCAGTTGACAACTTTTTCTATTTTTTGGACTCTTTTTGAGCGATTTGCTAGGAGTTTTTTCAGAACTAGTTTGTACATCTAGTTCCTTCATTGGAGAAGTTTTTTCATTATTTAGACTTTTCCTTGAAGACTTGTCAGGAGAACTTTCAGGATTTTCTGTTGCAACAGATTCTTCAAGTTGACAACTTTTTCTATTTTTTGAACTCTTTTTGAGTGATTTGTTAGGAGTTTTTTCAGAACTAGTTTGTACATCTAGTTCCTTCATTGGAGAAGTTTTTTCATTATTTAGACTTTTCCTTGAAGACTTGTCAGGAGAACTTTCAGGATTGTCTGGTACAACAGATTCTTCAAATTGACAACTTTTTCTATTTTTCTTAATCTTTTTTATGGGCTCTTCAGGAGAGCTTGATGGACTAAATTGAGCAACTATTTCTCCTTCAGAATAGTGTTCATTGTTCATGTCACTAAAAACCATGCTGCCCGATGATTCAGAATGAGTTGGAGTACCTTGAGTTAGTGATTCATTCAGACTCATATCTTTCTTATTTTTAGGACTCTTACTGAGACATTTCTCAAGCTTTTTTTCAGGACTTGCCTGGGTAGCTGATGTATTCATTTGAGAACTTTTTCTATTATTGAGATTCTTGCAGGGAGATTTATTAAAAGATTTCTTTGGGCTCAATTGCATATCTAAATCATCATCCATTTTAGATTGATTTTTACCTTTTGGACTTTTATCAAAAATGTTGGTAGATGTAATTTCAGTCTCTGAATCTTCAAGTTTTTTAGATTTATTCATTGATTTGCGAGTAGAATCTGTCTTTTGTGATTTCATGGAGATGTCAGCTTCATTTTGTGAATCTTCATCTACTTCCATTAATGAAATTTGTTGAACAGAATTCATTGACTTTCGAGTTGATTTGTTCAATGAATCTTTAAGATTTGAAGAGTTAATATTTTCAAACGCATTTTCAGTTTTAGATGTTGAATTCTCAAGTCTGCTGTTAGAATGTTTGTTGGGTGATTTATTTTCTTCATTTTCCCTGCACTCATAACTACTGTCTTTGGAAGAAGACTGATCCTCATTGTTTTTCTGACTTGACTTTTCTTTTTGAGCAATCCACTCTTCTTCATTGATGTCTTGAAACAGATGATCCTCATCTTCAATTTCAGCGTCACTGTCGGGGATTTGCGACGTTTTTTCAACCTGTGACTTGAGCGGCGAATCTGATGTGTTCCTTTCAGACTTGTTGGGTGAGCATGATAATGCGGCACCCTCAGCCTCTGTAACAGTACAAGATACCGCATCGTTAGAAGTAGAATTTACTGGGTCTGGATCGTCTTGTAAGACAAGTTCCATGGCATCGTTATCGTTACATGATGTTTCCATTTTAAACTCTTGGATTTCAATAGAGTCAATAGAATTCTCATCATTGGGAATTGTTCTAACGTTTTCAATGACAATATCTATGATATCATCTTTGTTAGTTTCAGTGGATGTATTAGTATTAGTCTGATGAGATGCATCATTTAATTCTACTGATAATGTATTTGTGTCAATTGCATCAGAGGTATTATCAACTACAGATTCTACATTCTCTAACTCAGTTATCTCATCCTTTGATGGATTAGCTTGAATATCGTCTCTACTGTAACAATCATTACTTAGACTTTCATCATTTTCAGTTTCTATCACAATCTTATCATTTACTTCGTTAACTAATTCTAAGTTTTTTGATAAATCATTGCTACCAGTATTTTGTTGTTTTATTTCAGAACTATCTAACATTTCAACATCAACAAATTGATTATGTTCTACCTTACATTCATCCATGACAAAATTGTGGTTTTTATTACTATCTACAATAATTTCATTACTCTCAGAATCTAATGCTTCTACTATTTCAATGTCTGAATTATCAGATGCAATAATTTCCTTAACTTTAGCACAAGGTGCATCAATTATTACATCTGATAACTGAGTGTTTTCTATAGAAGCAGTCTCATCATTATTTGATCCATCACTAATGTCTTTAATATTATCAGGTATCAACGACTTTAAGGTGTCTTTTTTAACTTTTTCAGCCAAAATCTGATAGACAGTATTGCGATTTAATTGAATCGAAACTTTTCTCAATTCTATTAATGGGTCATTTTCTTTTTTATCGTGGTCACCGACATCAATTACTGATTCATTGCTACAATTTGACAGATGTTCAACACTAACTTCTACATATTTATCTAATTTATCATCTTCAATATTTATTAACTCGATTTGTTTATTAGTTATTTGAGGATCATCTCGATGGAAAATATTTTTGTGTGCTGTTGATTGTGAACTAGTTGATTCTTTGTCTTTAAGAGTAGAATTATTGGAAAGTGCACAAGATTCTAGAGAAGATTCGTCAATTAATTCAGTAGATTTATTTTCAGCTACTTTTATAGATTTATCATTCATGCTTTCTTCATCAATCTTAGATGAGTCCGAGGTAGAGTTTTCAGATTCAATATTTAATTCTTTAACTGTTACGAAAAATGTTGACGTTGAATAAAAAAGGTAAAAAATAGATAGAATTACAAAGTACTAGCAAATGATAAACTTACCACTTTTTGATTCTTCGCTCTCTTGTTGTTCTTTTTTTAGTATTACTTTGCTGCGCCGTTTTGTTTGAGAGCAAGGAATTACCAAATCTGTAAAGCAAAAAAAAAGTATTAATTAGAATTAGTTATTAATATTTAATTGTAAGTATTTTATTCAAATTACCATCATCTTCATCGATTTCTATTACAGTATTTTCTAAACTTCTGTAAGCTTTAGTTTTAGCTTCATGCTCCTCAAAAACAGTTGGTTGTAATGGAACCATTGAGGCACGAGTTCGACGTTTTACTGGTGTCGGAGTTTCTGTTTCACTCGCTCCGTGATCAACGGAACTTGCTCTAGTGACTCGCCTAGATCTGACAGCCGGTGGTGTTGCTTTTGCTTCAGAGACAGCTCGAATGGTTCGTCTAAAATATTCAACCCATTTTTATCAAGTTTGAATGCACAGTTCAAAGAAGCACGATGTTATTAAAAATTTTTATTCATATCAAGAGGTGCGGTAGCATCTAGCCGGTAAAGTATTATGTGCATTAAATCAAACTTACGTTCTCAGAGACCTTGGACTGGCAGCTGCAGCTGATGTTGTCGCTTTTCTTGTAACTCTTTTAGGTAAAGTTTCTACATCTGGTTCTGTCCAATTCTCACTCACATCAGAAGAAGCAGAATTCATTCTTGATCTTAAAGTTCTGCCTGAACCTGCAGAAAGACTTTTGTCCAAGTTAGCTGTTTTACTGCGAGTAGCTCGACCAGTTGTATTTTGAATTGCTTCATCAATTGATTCTGGGGATGACCCAGTAACAGTAGATGCTTTCATATTTCTGGCACTTCTTCTTGGAGAGTCAGTATTTGAAGTTGTACTAGCAGCTCTTACCCTTGTTCGAACAGCTGGAAATCATGAGGTTTTTTTCGCGATAATTATAATAAAATGTATAATGACAACTTCAGATAGTTGCAGAGACAATTGAATTCCAAGTTTCAATTGTTTCAATTCAATTATATTGTTTATTGTGCAATTCGATAATTATTGCAAATTTCATCATTAGTTTGGTAATCTCTCATGAGGTTGAGAGCAAAAAGCATTGATCCATAAATTTGCAAGTTCAATTAAACTTTAGATAATATATATCAATAAATGAAGAAACATTTTTATTAAAATGACCGTTACAAATGAAGCCAAAATCAAATTATGATACGTTTTCAGAACAACTTTCATACTCACAGCTTCGCAGCTCAGTTTCATCGTCAGAATCGCGCACGGCGCGTGGCATTTTGCAAAAATTTTCAGATAAATCGATGAAAAACAAAGGTCTATTAGTGGAAAAAACAATAGCAATTCAACTTGATGATAAAATAATTGGTTGAGTTAAAACAGTATCACAGCGGTATTCGGTTCGCAGCACGTGTTTCGCAAAAAGACTTCGAATGCTCTGGAGGCCGGTTGCTTCGTGTTTTAACCGCCACCGGCGCAATCTTCTAGGCGGGCTCTTGAATTCTTTCTGCGTGCATACAGCACAACGATGATAATTTTTTTACAGTCGTCACTATTGGTCACTTTACGATTTGCCTGGAGGTGAAATATGCAAAGTGTTGCGGGTGCGGGTTAAGTAAACGAGAAACCTAGTTTGTTTTGCCTCCAGGAAAATCTGTAAAGTGACCAATAGTGACGACTGTGAAAAAGCCTATTACGGGAGGTTATTCGCGCGGTAATTTCCAAATAAGAAGCGTGAAATTTCACTGTTAATTTCAGCTGTTTTCTTGTTTTATTTTAAAATCTCTAAAAATTAAACAAATTTTTTCATTTATACGCTAGTTTGTATGAGTGTTCATTTATGTTTATAAAAAATAACTGAAAAAAAATATGAGTAAAGAATATAATTACTATTTATGGTGTAAAACTGACTTTACCATATGGGTGATTGTCACGAAAAGGTCGTATTTTCACTGCTTTTTTGGATTGCACCTTACTCCAACATTTACCCCATGTATAATACCTCATTTTATGCGTATGTGTACCTAGAATTTGAATATCAATGAGGGACTACATCAAGTTACATGAAGCACATCAAGAGGAACAGTAATCATCAAAAATACACTCCGCAACAAAATTATCTCATCAATCAATTTTCAAATGCGTTTATCTTCCTCTATTTTGATCGTACCGAGATGAATTTTTTTTGATTTCTTGGAAATTTTGTCCTCTTTAAATCCATATATATTATGTATGGGTTAAAGTCGAAACATCGAGTTACCAGTAGTGTTTAAGCGCAAAACTAAAAATTACTGAAAAAAATTGATTTTTTAAACGTGTACCCCTAAAACAGTAATTTGTTTATAAAAATCTAACATAAACCATCGTAAAATACTCTTTTCAACGAGTAATTTAAAAAAAATAGAGCTCTCTACGATATTTTTAACGCCCTATAGGTCGATTTGAAGATACAATTTGTGTACGCAAAATACCCAGAAAATCGTGTTGATTTCAGCTAAACGAGGGATATTACGTACTTTAAATGGTACCTTCAAAACGGCCTGCAGGGCGCAAAAATAGTCGTACACAGCTCTATTTTTTTTAATTAATCGTTGAAAATAGTACTTTGCGATAGTATATGTTAGATTTTGATCAATTAATTACTGTAGTCCATGGACACGTTCAAACAATCAATTTTTTTTCAGTAATTTTTAGTGTTGCGCTCAAACACTATTGGTATCTCGATATTGACTTGAACCCATACATAATATATATGGATTTAAAGAGAACAACATTTCTAAGAAATCAAAAAAAAATTCGTCTCGGTACGATCAAAATAGACATAAATAGAAGCATTTTCACATTTGCGTGATGACAAAGACATTCAACAATATCAGACACTATATGAATGGTAAATTTTAAATGAATTCGATAGTTAACTTTTTGTCGAAAGAAAACACTAAAATACAACTTTTCCGTATATTTAGGATGCGAAAGAAATATTTCTCTTACTTTTTAGTTACTTTTCACTGCATGACGACATAAGACATTTATTTACACAAAAGTCGTTTTAGTTCGTTCTTACGCTGTAAAAATCGGTTCACGATGCGAACGAAGTTCGAACAACCGTGCAAAAAGGGACGAATTGCGCACGCGCATGCTAATATTGGGCCTCAAAATCGAACATTTTCCATGGACATTATTTAAAATGCTATAATGACCGCTAAATAATTTTTATCGCTGCTGGACATGGAAATATCCAAAATACTACTATTTAAGTGTAAATATCCATACTTATAATGACACGCCGATGCAAAAATTCAGTTTTAGGGTATAATGTTTGACTGATTCTTAAAATTGGACGCGTGACGACAAAGACATTTTCGACTGTTTTTAAGCTGTAGTTGGCGTAATATGGTTTTTTTATGTCCAATAATATATGTAAAAGTTAGAAATAATTGATATCTAACTATTCCGCATATTCCAGTAGCGACATTTCACGATTTTCAACTGCGTACAGGGCAGGACATCAAAAACGACCTTTTCATGACAATCACCCATATACTAGAAAACTATTGTACTTCTTCTGTAAAAAAAAAACAGTTATTTATAATAAAATAACCAAAATAAATTGAATTTGAATATAATCGGATATTAAAAAATTCTGACAAACGTAGGGTTATCTAAAATGTTTTCGTCGTTTTTGAGAAAAATCCAATTATTTAATTTGTTCTGTTTTGAGTTCGCGACGAGTTGCAACCAGTGATTAGTTTGTGAACCTCGAGTCTTTCCCTGAGTAGGTATTCGAGATTGAACAGCGCGTTTCTATTTAAAAGTCAACGATTTTAAATACTCTTTCCGTATTCAACACGCGTCTGTCCCGTATGCAGCTAGTATCCCGATAGTATAGAAAAAAGGGGGCAAAAGTATAGGAAAAAGATAGGCATAAGTGAGGCATAAGTGTGGCTTATGAGCCTGAGCCACACTTTTCCCACATTTTTTTTGAAAAGTCAAAAAACTTCCTTGACCTTGAAAAGTCGTCGAATCACCTTAGTTTTTGATCTGGTGCCCTTTCTGTTATACTCGAATAAAAAAAACATAGAATTTAAAAAAATGAGGGAAAAGTGTGACTCAGGCTTATAAGCCACACTTAATGCCACACTTTTTTCTCATAATTTTGCCCCTTTTTTCACGCGGTTTAGCTATTAATTGTATTTAACAGTATCATATAAATTCATATGAATTCTAAATATTTGATGTTTTAGGGTCGAGAAATCATTGAAACAAACTAAAATTTTTGCAATAACTTCAATATTTTGGCAAAATAAATAAAAGTATTTTATTCATAAAACTAAAAATTTTATTTAGGTTCGAAAATAAATAAAAAAATATTTATTAAAAGTCGTATGCATTAGAATTGTAATAATTACTATTGAATTCATAAAATTACTTTTCTAATACATTTGAATACATAAAATCGATTTTCTAACTTGTTTTCAATTTTCCGCTTCGTTCTTGTATTATTCACACATATACAAATATTTAAAAAAGATAACAAAAATATCCAGCATATTATAGTTATATTTTATGAACAATGTTCATGTTATTTTTAAAATCAATTATGTTTCCATTCCAAATAAAAAAGGTGCAATTTTTTATTAAAAAATTAATACAATTAATTGGAAGATTTATGCAACTTTAAAAATGAGGCTTGATTTACAAAGAAGTATAAAGTTCTTTATTCGATCTTTGAACTATTTTCTACTGTAAATTATTTATTTCACGGATGAAACCAAAAAACCTAATTTTTCTGATGGTTTCAAGCTTTCTCCCACAAATATACGAAAAAAATCATAATTTTCGCATGTTTTTTCTTGCAGACTTTCCTACGACCGGAAGAGTCAAAGCGTTGTTTAGCGAAGCAATGGACTGCTAGAAAACTCGTATTAGTAAGATGCAGATTCAATGCTCAAAACTTGCTAAATCCCGCACGCACTGAACGAGCATCTTATTGCTCCAATGCAATTAGTTTATAACTGCGCGCCTTTGCACGAGAAATCATTGATTTGGCAACATGGCTTTCACTCAGAAAAAGTCTATTGATTATGTGGCAATGCTGTGTGATATATGCAGTAGCTCTACATATATACTACTATAGTCGTTTCTGCTCGCACAACTTACATTCGTGTAAGCACATTCAGTTTGTTGATTATTATGGTAATTTAATCAACAAGAATTTACTTGATGTTTTCCTAGCTTGTGCGCAGTTATAATCGATGAAAGTTAAGTCTTTATTATAAATTTTACTAAGGCACCATTTCTTTCTTCATTGTACAATAATGGATAAGGAAGAGCAAAACTTAAAACCCGCTGCAGGTACTCTCATTTAAATTTCTTTTATGCTCTTAAATGAAGCAAAACTAATTTCAATCAAAATATAATACGTAGGTTCTATTGAAAAATCGAAATCTGACAAAAATGATGCAAGTAGTGGCGAAAAAAGTGGCGAATCAAGGCTAGACGAATTGACTAAATACTTTCGAGAAAAGCTCACTACCCTTAGCAATGAAAACAAAATAAAAGTTCTCCGGGAAGCTTCTGTCGATGCTTTAGTTGAACATATATTGAAAAATAATGTTAAAAATATTATAACAATGTCTGGTGCTGGAATATCGACGTGTAAGTGTTTTTTTTCAACTTTGAATCTAAGTACATCAAGGTGATTGTGTTACTTTTTTTTAGCCGCTGGGATCCCCGATTTTCGATCACCTAAAACTGGGATTTACCACAATTTAGCTAAATTTAAGTTACCAAATCCTCAGTGTATTTTTGACATTAATTTTTTTAAAATTGCCCCAGAACCTTTTTACACTCTTGCCAAAGAATTAATGCCAGAAGGATATAAGCCAACAGTTTCACATTTCTTTATCCGTTTTTTACATGAGAAAGGATTACTACTGAGACATTATACTCAAAATATAGATAATCTTGAAAGATTGGCTGGAATCCCCGATGAAAAATTAGTAGAAGCACATGGAACTTTTAATTCTAGCAAGTGTTTAGAATGTAATGCATTTTATGATTTCGATTGGTTGAAAGGTAATTCTCACTTTTAAATAAAAAAAAGAAAGCTATTGAAAAATAATACTAGAATTTTTTTTAATGCATGTAATATTCATTAAATAATTCATAATAATTGATTTCTAATTTTTTTTCAGAGCAAATTAAAAAAACTACAGTACCAAAATGTGAAAATTGTCCTGGTGGGGTTGTGAAACCAGATATAGTTTTCTTTGGAGAGAATTTGCCTGATCGTTTTCATCGAATGGTTGAAAATGATTTTAAAAAAGCTGATCTTTTGATTGTCTTAGGGTCTAGTTTAGTTGTTCAACCTTTTGCTTCATTGATAAATCAGTATGAGTTAATCAAGTTGAAAAGCTTATTCAATTTATAACACACATTTACAAAATTTAATATGATTTTACAGTGTTCCAACGACGTGCCCAAGATTACTCATTAATCAAGAAAAAGTCGGTGAAATACATAGAATTGCGAAAATAATGGGGTCGAATAGTGGATTTGATTTTGAAGATTCAAGTAACAGAGATGTTGCATTTATAGGCGAATGTGACGAAGGATGTCGTTATTTGATAAGACAATTAGGATGGGAGGTAAACTTTTATTTTAAAACTCTAAAAAGTGTTTCTAGATAAATCTCACTAATACATTTAAAAATGTATTTCTCAGGATGAATTAGACGAACTTATAGAGAAAGAGTATAAACGATTGGAGAGTATAGCCAATAGTACGAAAAAAAAAGATCAAAGTGTTGAAAATGAAAAAGCAAGTACAAGTTAAGCTTTTTTCGTAACGTCGTAACTATTGAAATAAATGAAAATTTTATTTTTGAATATTTTTTGACGAATAACTGTAAATTATATTTTTTAAGAAAAAAAAGTTTTAATCGTATATAGCGCAAAAATCCTATCTTATGATTGATCCATTTAATAGTTTCGAGGGGTTACTAAAATTCGGTTACAAATGAAAATTATAATGCGTATTTTTTAAGACTTTTACCTATTTTATTTCTACCTTAACAGCTATTTTTAACTTGTTTTAATTTTGAGAAAAATATTTTGTCGAGTACTTTAAAAGAATGTTTAAAAACGTTCATTTTAGCCTGGGTTCAATATCTTTTCGACCTTATAAATGCTCGCAATCCTCGCACTAATTATTTTTCATTACATAAAATCTTTTGTTTATACTGGTTAAAATGAAAATTGATCTTCTTTAATTCGAGCAAATGAAAATTTTTTCTCTAATCTTCGGTTTCATTTGATTGCAAACGGTCGCACGACGACATCTTCACTCTGACTTTGGTGCAATTTTCCAATACCAACAGCTGACGTTGCTAGAGGCTCTCGACCAGAATAACGTAACTAAAAAGCGTTGAATTATTATTTGATAATCGTAAGTACTTGTAAATCTAGCGTATTTACGTACCTTCCGACCGCATAGATTTTCGAATCGTGGCTTTATAAAACTCCAAGCTCCCATATTTCGTGGTTCCTCTTGACTCCAAACGTAGGCTATAAATAATGTATTTTTAAGAACTGCTTTGAGACATTTTATTTTAATGTAAAATTGATACAAACTTTGAGCTTTTTTGTACTTTTGAAGCTGTTCGTTTAGCTCGAGTACAGGAAACGGACAGAGGCTTTCTACTCTGACGATGGCTGCATCTTGCAAGTTGCAATCGTTCCGGTGCTTGTCGAGCGCGTAATAGTGCTTGCCGCTTGTAAATATGATTTTCGTAACATTTTTGTCGATTACTTGGTCGTCACCTAATTAATTGATTACATATTAGTGTATAATTAAGTTTGTTGCTCGAGCCTCATTTATAAGAACAAACCGATGACTGATTTAAATGTTGTGCCAGTAACTAAGTCACTGAGAGACGAAGTTGCCGATGCATGTCGAAGCAGTGTCTTTGGTGCGATTACTATCAGCGGCTTCCTGAAGTTTCTTACCATCTTTTCACGCGCCGTTGGATGAAAATAATAAAATAAATAAATGATAAATGAAATGTTTGAAATTGTTTATTCCGTGTCCTTTTACCTGTCTCCTCAATAAATGAAAATACTGAGCCGGAGTGGAAGGATTGACTATGTGCATATTTACGTCGTCACCATCGGGTTTGTCCTCTCGGCTGTCGGTCAATTGCAAAAATCGTTCGAGTTTACAAGAGCTGTGCTCCGGACCAGCTCCGTCGTAGCCGTGAGGCAAGAGAACGGTCAAGCCAGTGCTCGTCATCCACTTGGTCTCGCCGCTGCTGACGAAGGTGTCGATCATCGACTGGGCCCCGTTAAAGAAGTCGCCGAACTGCGCCTCCCAAATGGTCAGAGTGTTGGGCAGGGTTACGCTCATACCGTACTCGTAAGCCAGCACCGCCTCCTCGGACAGGATGCTGTTGGCCAGCTCGATTTTGCCCATCTGATCGCTGTGCATGGCGTTGAGAGGCACGTGCATCTCGCCCGAGGACTGATCGACCAGCATGGCGTGTCTCTGAGAGAAGGTGCCGCGCCCGACGTCTTGGCCGCTGATCCTCACGTTGTAGCCCTGATGCAGCAGACTGCCGAAGGCCATGGCCTCGGCCGTCGACCAATCCAGCCTCGTGCCCTCGTCGACTTTCTTCAGTCTCGCTTCGACGTGGCTCTTTTTCAACGTCGGGTGAACTCTGAACGTTTCGGGATACTCGACGCTCTTCTTGCCGATGTACCTCAAGAGATGGAGATCGAAGCCCGTGTCCCAAGTAGTCACGGATGCGTCGGCTTGTTTGAGCATCGACCATCGTCCCGTAAAGTAAGTGGCCTTTGGCTCGTAATCGTCGACGCGTTTTAGACACTTGTTCAGCTTGGACGTGTGTTTGTTCACTATTTCGACGGCATCTTCGTTGCTCAAAACTTTGTTCTCGATGAGTCGTTCCACGTAGCGATCCGGTATCGATCTAAAAAAATATTACCGACTATACTCCATAGTACTCGCTAAAAATCAGAACTTACTCACGGTCTATTATTTATGATATTGTAGATGAGCGGATTAGTAAAAGTTGGATCATCGAGCTCGTTGTGTCCCCAGCGTCGGAAGCAATTTAGATCGACGAAGACGTCTTTTCGGAATTTTCTCTGATAATCGAAGGCGATCCTCGTGGCTCTGACGACCATCTGCTCAAACGACACAAATTACAATCTAGAATTCAACGCGGCCGGCACACGGCTAGAAAAGACGTTACCTCTGGATCGTCACCGTTGACGTGTATGACCGGTGCCGCGATAAACTTTGCTAGATCGGTGCAGTACCTCGACGATCTTCCCCTCGACGCCGGTGTGGTGAAGCCCAATTGATTGTTCACAACCATGTGTATGGAGCCGCCGATCTCGTAGTGGGGCGCGCCCGACAACGCCAGACACTCTTGATTGACTCCTTGACCCGCGTAAGCCGCGTCGCCGTGAATCTGCACGTTGAGGACCTTGTCGGCCCACCTGGAGGCTTCGGCGTCCGCGTAATCGCCGTCTCGGAGGACCTGCTGGAGTCCGCGAGTTCGGCCCATGGCGACCGGATTGACGGCCTCCAAGTGCGACGGATTGTAGAGCATACTGACGCTCAGCTTATCCTCGCCATTGGACTCGAGTTCGGTGTGCGCGACAAAGTGGCTGATGACGTCGCCGGTCGCTTTGGCGTCCTCGGGAAACTCGGCCAAGCCCCGCAGCTTGCGAAACAGCTTCTCCGGCGGGAAATTCATCATGCCCGTGAGGAAGTTGAGCCGGCCTCGGTGCGGCATGCAGAGGACCAGCTCTCGGAGCGAACTCCTGTTCGAAAGCTCGAAGAGCTCGTGGAAGAAGGCCATCATGCTCTCGGCGCCCTCGCCACCGTAGCGCTTGACGCTGACGAATTTGACGGCGAGGAAGCGATCGAACGCCTGGCTCTTGAGCATCTCTCGGGCTATGGATCGTTTGGTCTCGTCGTCGAGCGGCTCGCGATGGATGGCTTCGTAATTCCGAGCAAACCACTCGCGCTCCTCCTCCGTCTACTTACGTCGATCGTCCATTTGCGGTTGCAATTGTCAATTTAGATATCGCGAGTTGCAGCTGATCTAGTTATGGGCGCTTACCTCGAGATAGCTGAACTCGGCCGACATGGTGCCGCAGTAGAGGCACCCCAAGACGTCCAAGGCTCCGGCGAGGCTGCTCGACTCGTCATTTTCGGCGGCCAGTAAACCTCGCAACGGGACGCGGTCGCTCTCCTTCAATCCGTATCTCGAGGCGTCGAGCTCGGTTAGAGGAACGGGTCTCGTAAGCCGTATCGGATCTACGTCGGCCTGCTTGTGGCCGAATTCTCGATAAGCGCTGACGAGTCGGTAAAAGTTGCTGTTCTTCGCACGCAGCTCCAGATCGGCTTTGTCAACTGAAAACAGATCGCCGGATCGTTTATTCGCCCCGAGCTCGGCAAACATCTTCGATTCGAGTACCTGCCTTGATAATCACGCGGCTGTCGCTCCCTGTGGCCGTAAACTCCCCCAGCGGCACTGCGATAGAGCCTCCGCAGCAGCTTCGCGTGGCGCTCCCTCGTCCACAGGATCAGACCATCGGAGCAACTGCTCGTCGCGACTTTCAAGTTTCGATACATTTCGCCCAGCTTGCACTGCGACTCTCGACTGCACTGAGTCGGCGAGGCCGAAAAAAAATTGATATCTTCTCGCGCGAGGCCTTATCTCTGTTTACCGCTCGCCGCCTGCCCGAGTGCATCGCGAACGAGAAGGAAAGAGAGACGGAGAAAAGAGAGAAAGAGAGAGACAGAGTCTGATGAGTTCACTTGCAGGCAGAAATGATCGTGAGCTGCCGTGAACAATGATAATTACCGCGACTTTTGCTTCGTGGAATGTGTCAACGACTCCCCCGTGTGCTCTCGCGAATTTTTTTACGATACGATTACGCCTCTTACCGAAGCAACGCAATTGACTCTGCTGTGCGCGTAGAATGATAATTGGATGAATGTATTGGGCTGCACAGTGAGAATCTGCCTCTTCGCCACGTGACGCTTTTTTAAGCGCCTCTCATTAGCATAACTCGTACAGTCTTGGATAAAAATTTTCTGCCTCTTTCTGCTTGTAATTCTTAAGTATTTTTAAATATTCCTAGCTTTCGAACGGAATAAAAATACGCAACTGCATTGTTGCTGTCATGAATAATGGAGCATCTTTATTATCGTATAATATAATCTCGATTAGATCACAGGGTATTTCAAAGAATTACATCGCTATAAATAATAACGTGTCTGTATATGGCTCGATATACTTAAAAATGTATATATATGTACACACACTCGCATACACACGCAAAGAAATAAAAAGTCGCGCAAAAAACATCTGCGTACGGTCAATAACAATATGTATAGGCTGTCAATTAATTTTGTTTCGTTTATATTTCGGGATAAGCCGAGCCGATGAGGTCTCTGCCGCGATACTTGAACTTGTGGGTGATGATGTTGAACTTGGTGCCTCCGAGCGATACGGGACACTTGGTGTCGGGTCTCGTCAGGAAGCACACCGTGTACAGGGCCATCTCGAGTTCCGGCGACGTGCCGATGAAGATGTTTGTCACCGGCTTGTCGACGCCGTTGAATTTCAAGTGCACCTTCGCGATCGCGGCTTTCTGCAAAGAGAAAACATATTCCAATGGTTATACTTGTCGCGAGCTTTGATGAAAATACTTTTGGAGTTGTCTCGTGCACACTTACGTCTCCAAGATCGACCTTCTTGATGTAGCCCAGATAATCCAAGCGTTTTTTCACCTCCTCGGCATTGAAGTAAATCCAGTTGTGCAGCCCCAAGACCTCGCTGCCTAATTTCAGCTCCGAGAGGAAGACGTGCTCGAATCCGGTGCTGCCGATCTTGCCCTCGCCGCGCGAATACAAATTGAACCACATGGTCCTGAGGGTGTCCTTGTAGGCGTAATAGTCCTTGAGAATGAAGTTTTTGTCGGCCAAGAAGCGCATAGCGTAGGACATGACGTTCGTGCTGAGGAACGTGTCGATCAGCAGACTCTCCTCCTGACGCTGGGCCGGATTGATGTGCTCGTGTTCGCGCACGTCCAGCTTGTAGTTGTCGTAGATAGCCAAAACTTTTTGGATAGTTGGAATTTGAAGTGCTTCGGGCTTGACCTCCAGTAATCTGAACAACATTTCATAATTACCATTATGGTATTGCATTATGATCGTGTAGCGTTGTTTAAAGTGACTTACGGCAATGGCGCTTCATCCTTTGGATTACTGCCAGAGGTACTCTTCTGAAGGTTCAACTTGATGTATTTATTGGCATTGTTTGTGTCTTTGATGAAGAGAGCCTCGGAGAGTTTCTCGAGATCTTCGTCGGTGACGGTCTTTCCTTTGCTGAAGGTCGGATTACTGGAGAAAGGCCCGGAGGCAGCAGCAACGGCTCCACCGGCTGCGATCGCTGCACCGCCAGCTACCACAGCGGCTCCAGTGCCGGGACGAGCAGTTGGCTTCGTCAAGGGAGTAGGCGTCGACTTGCCAATACCACCTGCAGCTATGTTGGCCCACGAGGCCGTTGGTTGCGGGCCCTTAGCCGGGCTTGCTGTTGTAGCCGGCAGTGGCTTTTGCGTGGACACGCTCGAAGGCAGAGTCGTTGTTACTTTTATACTCGGGCTTGGGCTGGTTGGTTTCACTGTGCTGCTTGAAGTTGCAGGAGCTAAGGCAGGCTTGTTTCCTAAACAAAGTATCGTGATGACAATTTTCGAGCTTTTTCTACCGAGAAACGAGAATATTTCATGAATTCTCAACATTATGCGTATTCATCGCGATTACGTGACCAAACAGAGTACGCGTGCTTTTGTTCGACCTCACAATGAGTAAAGAAAGACATGATCGATCTTTCGACATGAATACCCCTACGTTCTTTGTGTCCCCGAGCTCATTTCTCTATTTCGCGATCAGCATTGTCATGCAAAGTTCGGCCCACGACAGCTGTTGCAAAGTTCAAGGGGGTTCGGGGATATCCCAAAAATAGTTCAAACCTTGACTAGTTCCAGTGGGAGCCAGTGCAGGCCCTTTGCTGGGCAATTTCGGAGCTGGTCCGTTATTGCCGGCTCCGGTCAGATCCGCGGCCCAATCCCTGTAGCCTTGACCACCGGCTGGTCCGACGCCGGGCTTCTGTGCTTTCGGCAAGCCGATGTCGAGTCCTACGTCTGTTCCAGGATTGGGTTTACGCGGCTGATTGCGGATATTGTCGCCGCTACTTCCGACGCCGACGGCCAGGCCTGGATCGGCAGCCCCGGCTACGCCAGCTTTCACATTTGGACGCTTTGTGGTAGCTGCAGCTGGTTTTAATGTAGTAGTAGTAGCTGCGCTTGGTTTTAACGTAGTAGTAGTAGTTGTGGACGAAATGACATTTGGATCTTCTGAGGACGACTCGTTGTCCTTCTTCTTTTTCCAGAACTTCCAGCCGGCGTCGACATCTGCATAAATGAGGAAATAATTTCAGTCAACCTTGGTAATTTCATGCATAATATCAAGTTAAACTCGAGTCTTTTCCTTCAAGTAGGAAGAGTGTACGTATGAAAAATTTTAACTGGGTCAACATTGACTTACATCATGTGTTATGCTAAAATAAGGCAATGTCATATTATTTTCTATATAAACGAGTGTTAAAGGTTATCGACTTGACAGAATTGTGCTTTTGAATGAGTATAATTAATGCTACTTCACACGATCGAGAGTTAAGCGAGTATTTAATTTTACGACTGTAGACGGTGAATCATTTTTCGGTTCAAGTAAGAAAACATATCGCATTTCAAGTGCATCTACCGCAGTATTTTTAAAATTTTCAATACAGTTCGAAACCTTGAAGTGCTACTGCACTCATAACATCGCCGAGAGATATGAGCATACACTCGCGCAAAGTCCAAAGTGTTCCGTTGAAAAAATCGACATAATATAAGCAATTGGCAGTTAAACTTGAAAATTAGCATCTCGTACAAAAACAACGTTAAATTTTCTGGTGACCAAGGACAGCTTCAGAGAATCTAATGCTAGCAAAAGGTCAAATAGCAAATCATAATATCTTACCGACAACCAGCGACAGCGCCAGAAGCACAACGAAGAAGGTCCAGAAAATTTTCATATTTCGTTTGCGCGATCCACACGATAGGCTGTCTAGAAATTAACTGAAGGAAGGAGCCTCGGCAGCTCAAATCAAGACAGATCTCTGTCGGAACGAAGTCTGCGACTCGTGTATATAGGCATGTGTAATGTATTCCCCCCTCCCGTGGAGGCGTAATTTCCCATTCTTGTCTCGTCCATTCTAGGTGTTACATGCTTCAATGTTATTTTCCTGCGAATACATCTTTTTCATAAAAACACACAATGTGTTTATAAAAGCCGGTTTGGAAGGCGAAAAAAAATACGCTGAGCAAAACGCGATGCTGACACAGGATACCGTAAGTATGATCGAGAGCTTTTGAAACTGTGTGAGATGCGGGGAATAATATTTTTTATCTCAACAGCCTGTATTCAGAGAGACAAAGCCATTTTTTCACAACGGACATATTTTTAATGTATCGTTAAACGCTTGAACATGGTAAAAAATTGTAGTCATTATAGAACGAAAGGAAAAAATATAGCGGCCCAGATGACGAAGAGTACGAGCAGCAGGATCATGCTCTTTGTGCGGAAGCTGTCCCAACCGACCATCATGAAATTGCAACCCTTCATCGGAGGCATCGCGCAAGTGGCCTGGAAAAATAATCAACGCTAATGACTCGCGCGAATTTCGAGACGCGTGAATTGTCGATCGATCGCTGAGCAACGAACCTCGCACCCTCGAGCATCGCAGCCTCCACCGTCCGAGCAAATGAGTTGTTCGTAGCTCTCGTAGGGTCGCATTATGAATTCCGTCTGGGTCGATTTGTTCTCGATCGATTGAATCGACTGATCGACGCTGATTTTCAATGTCACCTGATGCTGATCGCTCGCTGCACTACTGGGACCTGCCGTTGGGATAGATCTCTTATCATCCTCGCCAAGGTCACCTCTAATTGTGGTTAATTCCAAAGCTGTGCCTCTTTGGTCATTTGCAGAATTTTTTTCTGTAATGCACGATCAAAGAATTAATTTTCATGGCTTTTGTAGGCGAGTTTTAACACCAATTCACCTATGTCGTACTGCTGTAAGTGTGCAATTCTGCTTTTTTAAATTTCGAGTCAACTTGAAAAATAAAATGTGTTGTCAGTTTCATAACCTTTTTAATTTTTGAACTGATATCAACTTCAGACATGACTGTATTTGAAATAAGAACGTATTATTATGAATAAAAAAATTTTTTAATTACAGTACAAATAATTTTGTGCTTATAAATACGAACTTTTACAAAAATTGTGCTAATACAATAGGTAACATTTTACAAATTCTAGCTACCAATCAAGGCAAGATATCTAATATTATGAATATCGTGTAAGCACGTGATAGCTTTAAATATGGAATTGGATTCGGTATTATACGATACAAACATTCTCTTAATAATAACAACAGTGTGCTGACTTCGATTTCATTACATCTAACAAGGAAAGTCAATTTCTCGTTATGGCTCCGTACATATTTCAAAAAAGATTCCGATCGGATAAAACAGTGAGTACAGAGGATTTTCTAATCATCAAAAATTAATTAAAATATTTATTTTTAAAGTCTAAAGAAAAAAGCCTAAATATAACAGATAGAATGGAAGACTTATGCGTCCAAATGAAACGTGGGATGTACATTAGATTAGGTCAAAATCATTTGATGAAAAATTTGTCTGGCCAGGATAGTATATTAAAGCAAAACTTGAAAGGTTACTTAATTAAATAATCCTGTGAAAAATGTTCCATTTACGACATTAAGTTGTTTCATATTTTTTAGGTCCTGAGTCATTGAAAATAAATAAAACTGCAAAAAGCAAGAATGATAATGGAAACGTTTCCTTTACTTTATTCCCGGCAACAGTGAGTTTTTTATATTTATTAAATTTTAGAAAATTAAATGTCAAAAAAGTTTTAATAAAAATTCACTGGTTCAAGGAAACAGAAAACCAAAACAATAACCGCACATCAATTGAAACAAGTGATGGTTCAGAAATATCAGGTTCTTATCAAATCATGATTTTTATAATTATAATAGCTAGAAAAATATTATTTACTTGTAAAAATGTATCTACAGTAGATTTTTAAAGTTTCTAGCACTTCGCGCCAGTACTGCAGTACTTGCTTCGATGATTCGTTTGTAACGATTAGAAGATCACACCTGTCCCAAGTAAATAATTAAAATAATTTTATCCATACTAGACTTTAAATATTTCTTTTAAACGTTTTACGTATGATTAAAATTTTTCAGAATTTCAACCGCATTCGAGATGTCAGCAGCAACGATTTCAACAAACATAATACCTTATTGCACTCAACTTCGAAAGATGGTCGAAGTAGTTATCAAATTGAAAATGGTAAAATCTTGGTTATCCCGATAATGTTAACATACTTTGGAATAAATTCATTTTTTTACAGATTTTGCGCCCAATAGTGAAATTGATAGCTCTCGTGAATTGGATACATTAAATGGAAAAAGTTCTTGCGACACGGAAGACAGCTTACTAGAAAATTGCCAATTTATCCGAAATTTGCCATTCACGTCGAATTCTTCGACACCAAAAAACTCAATAAGAAAAGAGGGAGAAGAAAACCGGGATGCGGATTCTGATAGTGTTATAGTACCTTCTACATCTTCAAAAATATCGAATGCGTTTCCTGAATCATTAAACGTTGTACCAACAGGTATCGAAATGCTATCAAATTTCAAACTTTAATTTTTCGTGGTTCAAGTTCAAATTTTTTAAGACTAAAGTCGAATTATATTTTGAAAATTAAAAAACATTGTGATGAAATAAAAATGGTTTTATGCAGGTGTAGAAGATACCGAAAAAAGGAAGGCAGGTAAATTAATTCACCGTACAATAATGAAAAGAAAAAGAAGAAGAAAAGAAAACAAAAATGTGCTGTTAAAATTGGCAGTAGCTTTAATAGAATTAAGTCTTTTGGAAAATTAGCTGAATTTCGTAACTTTTTATTATTATGTTTTAAAATGAATACAACTCGCGATATGAGTTTAAAAATGTTTTTTTTTGAGGTATCATATTATATAAGTATAGTATATTTGATTTATTACAAAAATCTTTTCTCAAAATAGACTGAAACAGTAAGTCATTAACAAACATTAAGAATGTGTTAACGACATGTATTTTGAAAAAAATTGTATTAATTGAAAAAAAGTTATGAATTATTAAAAAACAAAGTGTTTGGGAAAACTACAAACGTGAAAAAAATTGATTTTCCTCATTTAATAATCTTTCTTCAAAGCTTCAAAGGAAATTGTTTTAGTGACGCTACACGGTGTCTCGTAATTTTTGTTTTGCGTCAAGATCATTAAAATCTTTGAGAATACACTCTTTTGTCAATATAATAGGCGGGGAACGATTCACTATTAAACTTGTAATATTAAACGCACTGAAGAGCATTGATTTATAAAAATGATGTGCAATCATCAACGTAAATTGGAATGTCTCCCATAAATACAAGTTAGCTAAAAAATGCTAGTTTTTGACAACTTTTATAGAATAAATCTACCGTGAATTTGAATCCAAATCTCAGATGCGCATAGCCATTCATTTTCATACATTCTCATTCACAAGACCTTATATATTTTATGAATTTATTTAAACACTCAAATTATCTTACATTAGTATAGAGGACGATTAAATGCTCAAATGCACGTCGAATAAATTGTTCTTTCGGCATTAAATGATCTTATATGTACAAGCTAGTTTCACTTATTTTACAGACGGAGAAGCCAATTGCCTCGTTGGCGACTCGAAAGAACGTCAGTCGATCGTCACAATCACAGCAGCTCGTACTGATTCAACAGCACATAGACGAATATCCAGAGGACGAATGCGACGATGGTCGCGAGGAGGAACAGCGTCTTGGAATAGTGCCAGGGGCTGTCGAGGCTCTGCTCGGGACGAATCTTGATCGCAGCCGCCGACGAGCCTTTGCAGGCCCCGTTGTGGCAGGCCAGGCTGCGATTCGCGGCGGGCACTTCCAACGCGTGCTGCTGCAGCTTGATCTCGCCGAGCTCGGTTTCGTTGTAGCTGCAGTGGCCGCGTCTCGGCGAATTCTCCATCTGCAAAACGTATGAAAAATTCGAATAATTTGCGCCGATTGTCAGACTGGGTAAGCGTGCCACCTCCTTTTCGTGGTATTGAGCACGTGCTCGTGCGTGCGGCCGTGATCATAAAAGAAGCTATCTCTCTTTATCGTGTACACAAGATCCTATCCACGCGGTCATAAAAACACTCGGACGGCTTTACAATGGGCGATTTCATCTCATCAGCTCCGGCCATAGGCGACGCTCTACTTAGCCGATCGAATTTTCCTCCATTAAAAATGTGAATTTCTGCAGTTGCTCTGCGCTTCGGCTCTTTTTTTCATTATTTTTAATGTTGTTTGCTTATAAATTGTCGCGCTCTGTATAATTCATTGAGCCTAGCAAGCAGCGGAAGCGAGAGCAGCGCAACGTTTTCTAGCGCGAAAAAGCTTCATTGTTTTGAATATCGATAAATAAGTTCTGTCCCGAAGTGTGGTGTACTTCATTTTACCTATCTGTATGCATGTGCAGTACGTCAAGGGATCGTACGGACCGTTGGGTGAAATGAGCTTATTGTTTTCGTCACGCATTAAAGCTCTGGCATATCTCTTCTATATAAAAAAACTCGTTGGTAAAGCGGTGCATCGACGCAAAATTACATAAAAAGACTATGTAGCTACACGAAGTCTGGACAAGAGGTTTTTTGTCAAAAGCAAAGTCTCATTCAATGTGATCGACCGACAGAACAATGAACTTTTGACACTCTGTGGCTCGGCGCAATTTAAACAAAAGTAAATATAGGAATTTACGCTGTTGCAAAGCGGGAGGATAAGCTACACTCGATTGCATTGGATTTTCACGCCTGTTTATTTACACGTCGAACAAAAAGAAGGAAACAAGTCGAATGCTCGATCACGGGTATAGGAGATGAAAAGTGAAAGTAACGCGCGGAGAATACGCGACTATGTGCACACCGAGCGATAGTCAATAGATGAACATATTCCATGCATAAAACCTTTTCTTTTTCGAGTGTGACCTTGCAGTTATTTCGAGTGAAAGGACCGCTCGCAAAACGATAGAATTTAGCCGAAAAAAGTTGCCTTGTACGCTGCTAAAAGTCTAGCAATACTGTTTTGTGTCTTATTAATTATGATCGTTTACCTTTTCTCTTTGTAATTTTGACGGCAGCAAACAAAATTGTTAGTACTCTTTGCAGGAGTGAATTAACGGAGAAACTGGGCTATGATACTACGTGAGATGTATCGAGTAAAAAGTTTCTCGGACGAAAAGCCACGTTTGGTATTGACCGCAGAGCTAACGAGCGGGATATATACAAACCGCATCCGGAGATACGTAGATAACGACTAAGCCGCATAGAAGTTGGTCTCAAAATGATACGTATATGATATAATGTATGTGTGTATCCTCTAAATTAGGTGCATCCCGCTACAGATCGGCTGTGCCTAGCGTATCTCTGCGAGCGAGCATAATAATATTCAATGTTTTCTCTCGCTGGTAAAACACTCATTTTTTTCGTTAATCTCGATGACGCTCGCGTAGACGAGTCGCGTTTATTTTTATCTTATGTACATCGCTTACGTGCATCCATTAAAGTAATTAAAATAAGCGCGTCGGGGCAGTAGCTTTATCGTCGCTTTGTGTGTACGCGATCCCGAGTCGAAGCAAACACGAGAGCGATAGATCAATGGATGAGCACACACAGCTAGTTTTATCTCGTGTCTCCAAACATCGCGGCATCCGCCAGCTATAGGGATTCACTCTTGTATCGCAATCGCACTGCAAGACGATTCGAAAAACGCGACAATGGCACGTCCGCGCGAGTGAGCCGGTCGGCTATAATTATTGCTGCGCGGTACTGTGCGAAATTGTGCTTGGCAGCGATAAAATAGAGTAGTAGACCTTGGAGCGCTGAAACCACATATTTGGTTTTTTCATTGCGCCTAACCGCTTCGTTATGTATACACGTGTGTGTACGCGCCTCCGTACGTAAAGCCAAAACGCGCATAATCGCGCGAGCTCGAACGAGAATGTAAACTTTCGGAAAAGTTGTTAAAAAAATTAACGCAATCTCACGCCTTTCTTTGCTCTTTTAAAGCTCGAGGACAAAGTGTAGCTACACGATTTTTCCGTATTTCCGATGAAAAATGTCACATGTTGCTATTACACATGTACACACTCTCTCGGGCTGCAAGTTGCGCAACGGCCACAATTACACTCACGCGTGGGGATATTTATTTATAGACTTGTCGCGTATAAAACACCAAATTGAACTAAACGATTTTCCCGCTAATTCAATCTACAACAATATGGCTCCCAAATAAATTAAAAATCCGAATAAATTTATTTGTCTTGTCACCTGTTGCGGCTGCCAGGTGTGTTTGAAGAAACTTTTGAAGCACTTCATGATGCAAATTCTCCAACTCGCTGCACTTGTGTCAACCAAAAACAGATGCTGATCTCGATATATTATTCAACTATTCGTACTTCACCAAAACTGATATTTTTATAAACGCACATAATTACTACGCCGAGTGCAGATAAACTCGCACATGAATTATCGATACGAGATTTAAAGAAGACGCGAACAAAGCATATGACATGAGCGACTCGACTCTTTGACGGCTCGCCGTCGACAGAAGCGGTCGGCTCTGCTGCCACTTGTTAAGTATATGCACAGTATCATCCGTTCTCCTTCTCTCTTGAAGCAATGGAAGCTAATCTGCATGGTCTGTGATTGACCATGATCCCAGATTTTATTTACTTGGGCTGCTACATTTTTTTCCATTCTGATTTAGTTAATGTTCGCTTGATTCATATCACTTGATGTTATAAAAAATCAACATTTTTTTTTTTTCCCCTAATGTTTTGATTTCGAACTTTTATTTTTATCAATTTTATTTCCGAAATAATATTCATCTATTGTACTGCACAAAACACTCGAAAAGTTTGCTATTAATCGCTATTGACAGCTACTTTGGTCTGCGAGACATTTAAACTTGGCTATCCGCAAAATCTGCGCGCGAAATTTCTGAATCGAGGCAACTTCAGACAGTGCTTACCGTAACGGACTGTCGACGATTTGGCGCGAAGTAAAGCTGCATCTCGCTCGCACCCTACCCCTGCCTGATGCTTCGCGCTCGTAGTACAATATAGGCAATTCGTAAAATATAATTGTTCGTTGACTTTGCTCGGCTTATCTCTCGACCAACACGTTGCTCACTGTTTTAAAACACCTCTTTCCATTTCTACATTTTACGCTCAAAGCTTACGTATGTATTTTTACTTCTCACTTTCTTTGCTCGATGATTTTTCTTGCAAATTACAAAAATTCTCAGTTTTGAACGTCATTTACTCTAGGTTATAGATACTCTTTAACTATTGCAAAAATAATTTCATCTACTGTAAATTATACATCTCCAATTAGCTCGTCGCTTTCCATTATTCTTGAAAAATCACATTTCCACGACTGTCGGCATGTTTTTATTATCGAAATCTTTTCAGAATAATGAATTATAATTAAAATTGTTGTAGAATCATGGATCAAATTACGGCTGCTATGAAGCAATACGTCGTCAGTAGCAATGAAGCATTGGAATTTAAACTTGTTCGCAGATCAGAAGATTTGGAAGATGATCAAACTACTTTTAAGCCTGCAATGTCACATCAAGTTTTTGGAGATACGTAAGAAGAAGCCTTCAACTAATATACTTTTTTGTCAAATCGTTTTTTTTTCTTATTTTTCTTAATTCATTTCTTGTCTTTCAGTGAATCTATATTCGGCTATAAAAATCTAAAGATAAAGTTATATTACTCTGCTGGATCCTTAGAAACCTACCTAGGTACATCTTATTCTGAAAAATATGATGAAAGTCTTTGTGCCGATTTAAAGCCAGACAATTTTCTACCAAAATTAGTTGATGTACTTGCACCAAATGTACATGAAAACATTGATATGTTTGTCAAGTCTTTATCTCATGATGAAACATTCAAACCTGCTGGAGATCTTGTTTATTCATGCTCTGTTGATGGTTAGTATAAATTAATCAAATGTCCAATAATAAGTCAATTAACAAATCCAATTTAATAGATAACGGACAAACAAGACATTTTGAAGTGTACAAAGCTGACATGAGCTCAACCAAGTTTAAAGAATACCATCAAAGACTGCAAACGTTTGTTCTGTGGTACATTGATGCTGGTAACTTTATTGATAGCAATGATCCACAGTGGAACTATTTGAATATGTAAGATTTATTTTTTAACATCCACATTTGACTTTTCCTAAACTACATATTCACTAAATAAACCATTTTAGGTTTGAAAGGTATACAGCTGAAGATAATACGATTTGTTATGCTACAGTTGGTTTTGCAACAATCTATCACTATTGGGCTTATCCTGAATTAATTAGACCAAGAATAGCTCAACTTTTAGTATTACCACCATTCCAAAAGAAAGGTCTTGGTAGCCACATGCTGCGATCTATTTATGCTGAATACAAAAATAACCCAAATGTGAAGGATATTACAGGTAAAAATACATTTTTTTACTAAAATTTTGATAGCCATAAATTTAAACGACATGAATAATTTTAGTTGAAGATCCATCTGAAGAATTTCAAAGAATTAGAGATTTTGTTGACTGTTCACTATGTATCAAATTGCCAAGCTTTTTCCCAGAAAATTTGGTCAAGGGCTTTAGTACAGACATGATCCATGATGCAAAAGAACAATTTAAAATCAATAAAGTACGTGAATTCATTTATAAATAAAATATGTATGTGGAATTAAAGTAACTTAAACATTTTACTTTTATAGAAACAAGCTCGCAGAATTTATGAAATTTTAAGATTAAAATCTACAAACGTTAATAGCGAGAGTGAATTCAGGGATTATCGCTTGAATGTTAAACAAAGGCTCAATATCCCTTACAAACGAGAACAAAACGATTTGGCAAGACTTCGTGAAGTTTTTAAAACTGATGAAAATAAACCTGGTATTTCTCTCCCAATGGAAGAAGAACGCATGAAAATTCTTGAAAGAGATTTCAAGGCATTGGTAGAAGAGTACAAAAAAATTATTGAAAGATTGAACTTGAGTGATGAATAATTGCTTTAATGTTTTCTAAAATTGAATGTGACTGTACTTTATTTTTTATACTTCTTATTTATAGACTTATTCTTAATTGATACGCTTTTAAGCTCTTAAAATTTGTTTTTTATATCATTGTATTTTTCTTGTTTCCATGTGACAAGTGGTGCATTATTATGCTACTAAACACGCAGGGCGTTTTAAAAATTAGTATGTGTGTTGAAATCAATGTTCACCATTTTATATACATTGTAGGTACATACCTTTACAATTGAAAAATGTAAATAATAATTAATTATATACCGCGATGTTATCAATAAAAATTTTTTAAATAATTCTCATTGAATTTTTTATTACTGAGTTGAAGTTGGGTTGGTAAAAAAGATAACACGAAAAATAAGACAAAAATATATTTATATATAAAGTTTATAATTTATGTAAATTTTTTTAGAGTATTTACAGAGTACAAAGATGATGCATCATAATAGATAACAAGTTGATTACTCAACCATGTACATGCATTAAAAAATTTTAATTTGCACACTTCATTCCTACGATTCATTTCATTTTTTGTCAAACAAAGTATTTTATAATGGGAATGTAGAGCGAAAGCTTTGTCAAAATTTAACAATCCTCCATTTTAAACACGAAATGATTCATATATTGCACGTCGTTAAAGAATTATCTCTTTTTTTTAAGATGATTTCAAGTATTTCAAAAAAATATATTTCTTCTTATGATATAAATTAATGTTTGTCAGGCTTAAAATGTTGGCGAACTTAGTATAAAAAGCCTTTCTTCCTCCTTTTTTATCCATTTTAACAATTTCCCTATACTATTTATAGCATCAGTTTTAGTGACCAATGGTTCAAAAGTAGTGTACAACTCAAACCCTGACGTTACCTATAAATATTTAATAAAATTATATTACATAAAGAGTTAGTAGGATTGAATTATTTATTATAATAAATTTTTACCCAAGCTAGCATTGTTTCTTTATCGGTTTGTTGGAAGAGTAATTTCAAAGGTCTATTAGGTACATGTAGTCTATGGTGTAAACATTGATAACATCCAATAAGTCTGTAAATGTTTTAAATCACAATATAGTTTTGAAACATACAAAAGTTAATGAATAAATCAGGTTAATAAAAACCTACCTTTGGATTTCTTTTTCATTATTATATGGAGCTTGGAACCCTGGGCTCCAGAATTGAGCAGTGCTCTTACATTTGTATAAAACGTGTCTCATTTCTGGTAATCCAATTTCAGCAGTTGTGATAGAGGTCTTATTCATAGATTCATTTATTGCTTCTAAACAATTTGTTCGTCTTAATTTCTCAACAATTTTCTGTAAAAAATTTAAGGTAAATAAAAAAATTTAATGAACTAAAAAATGTGAAGTATAAGTACCTGTTTAGCTTCAGATAAAGTAAAAAATACATCTCTATCAACGGTCAGTAATAATAAACAAGCTTGGCAATCTTCTGCTAGATAGGAGACATGAGCATGCATGAAACCATTGGAATCAAATCTGGGTAAACATATTGGAGTCCAGCTTTCTGCAGCCTTGAAGGATTCTGAACTGTCGACTAAATTTTGGATTAGATGAAGATCTGCTGGATGAATGAAAAATTTTTTCATTCTAACTAATGTTATTAACTGATTATTAGCTAATAATATTGCAAAGACTAAATTCTGAAAAAATTTAATTTGTGTTGAAATGAATTCCTGCAATTATGAATTTAAATTTATAATTTAAAAACCTTGATTTTCCCACAAGTTTGTACAATAGTTTGCGTTATAGAATCTCGCATTGCTGGTTGAAGTGGTAAACATTTGACTGCACCAAGTAAAAAAGCAGGCTCCCGCTCCATAAAGTTCAATAAATGATCTATGAGTCGTTCGCTTCCAGTCAATAGTCGCCTCAAATCAAAATTTCTTCTTTGTTCATACACTCTTGTCAGCTGGGATTGAGTCAAAATAGATAATATTTGATTGTAAACATACCTGGAAAATTAAAAATGTTAAAGGAAAATGAAAGGGCTTAAATAACAATTGTGAGAAGAGTAAACATACGTTAGTTGCAAAACTAGTTGTGACACACTCTCTTTGGTTTTAGACACTGCCACCAAAATAAGAGGTCCTTTTACAATAAATACAAAATTAGTATCACCAGCATGAATAGACCTGATCATATCGTTGCCAGCTTGAACGAATGATACAAGAGCCTGCATTACACCCATTACAGTGACTAGTTTGTCTTCTGAACTGAACCTAGAATAAATGGGTTTACCAGCCTGACTAAGTACAAAAATGTGTTTGTTTTGGGCCAGCCACTCCTTGGATTTCAAGGGGTCGCAATCCAAGTGCTCCTGTGCCAACTGTTGAGCCAGTTCATCCTAATAAAAAGAACAATGTAATATCAGACTTTTGGCAAATCTATTGAAGAAAATAGAAATGTGCTCACAGTTTCATCGGAATTGACAGAAGAGGCTTGCTCGAGAGTTTCGAAAGTTGAAACTCGTTTAACCGGGCTGTTGGGTGTCTGTTGCAGTTGGGAGGAAGAACCTGGTTGCGGATCATCGATACCGACACTGTTAAGCTCCTGTTCGACCTCCTCGAAACTGTCAGTCGTGAGGAGGATCGGATCGGACGAGGCACCGGGCTCGATGCCAGCCTCGACGACCAACACCTCCTCGGCGGACACTCGTCTGCTACTCCCGGATGCGGAGCTGGCCATCCTGGCCAGCCCGAGTTTTTCCAAGTTCTGCAGTTTGGTACACTTTAAAAGCTACAGAGTCGCGATCGGTCGAAAGCACACGACGACGGACACTTGGTTAAAATTGGAGCTTGGCTATCGTCGATTGTAAGCGACAGCTTATCTTCTGACTCGGTTAATCAGCGACGCGAGACGAACATATTAGTTTTGCACTGCTCAATCTGTAAAGTGAGACAATGAGCCGCTTTTATGCGAGCAGCTGATTCGATGTTTACACATACCGACATAGTAGCACATACGCATTCACTGTACACGGAATCAGTGCGGTTTTGCAAACGAGAGTACATAATACAAGTGACATTTTTAATTGTGCTCACACGCTCGATGCTAATTGCGCATAAAGGGATGTTGAGATATTCTGCTGGCAGGCACTTGAAATAAAAATTGAAATTTTATTTATTGCATAATGAATGCATTGCATCAATCATAATTGCAAAAACAAATTGATGCAGGTCCTCAGGTGGCAGCACTTGTCAGCGGAGTTCAAAAAGTGCACTGCTTGTGCTTCCATTGGCGCACGTTCAATGTTTTGACGTAGGCGAGCAATTTCAACCGTGCTTAACCCGGCTTAGATACACAACAAATGATTCTCCTTTTTACGCTATTCACTGGTCTCGCTCGATCGATCACGATCCATTTCGTCGAGTAAACATTGAAATTGCATCGTGAAAAAGCTCCGTAAACATTTCAGAATGTTCTATAGGTGCCTACAGAATTGACGATGTCATGCACCTGCAAATTCTAGATGAGAATTGAGGAATAACGAAAATTTCTAAGCAACATTAAGATTATACATGACCCAATAAATTTTTTTTACTGGCATAAAAGCTTGTTTTTGATGTCATATAGGTATGTACTCAAATTTTATTGAAATTTCGGAAATTTTCAATCGCCTTTTTCCAGTTGGTATTTTTTCGAAATTTTTGTTTATGGGAAACAAGCTAGGAAAAATTCCTAGCTCAGCAAAGAAGGACATGAAAATAAAAAAGCTACAGAGCTTTTTTGATATTGTCCCAAATTTTGGAAAAAATACACTAAAAAATTCTGAGGACTAATAGAAGTCATTTCCAAATAATTCGCAGAGCTTACTTAAAATATAAACTAATTCCATCATAATTCTTTTCATTGGCCTTCAAATTTGAAGGCTACAAAAAATTAAAGAGTGTTGAATTATGTGTAAAAAATGGCCAAAAAGGCTCAAAACGTTTCATAAAATCACTTCGGACTGAGCAAAAAAATTTTTTAATCTCAGAAAAAAAGTAATGAACAATTTTGAAAATTTAAATGAAATTTTGGGATATGTACTGAATATGGACTAAAAAAATAAAATAAAACAAGTTTTGAAGGGCCGCAAAAAGAAACGTTTGACTTGCTTCAATTCGAGAAAGAATCGACCATATACAGACACACGTTTCCCCTCAAATACTTTTTTCCAAGACCAGCATAATGTGCTTCCGATAAAAATAGTGCGAGAAAGCTTTATGAAATATACCTCGTATATATAGATCGGAAAGCGAAAAGCTCGCCTCGTGCCGATAGTCAAACATCATTCTGATTAGTATAGGCTGAGGCGAGAAGCCGCGAACAAGAGAACGGCCTCAATGCCGATGACGACGACGACGGCGACGAGGCGTTGAAGCTCGAGTTGGAACTTTGGTAAAATATAATTTACTATAGGCGTAAGTGGACGCGTGTGTCAGTGGTGTATGGGTAAGAAGAAAGTCAAAACAAAAAAGATACGTGCGGTGCAACATGTGCACGAGCGCTCGACTTATACCATCGCAGGCTCACGATTCAAGCTGCTGCAGGTAAATCACCCGAATTGGCGTATTACATATATCGGGACACGGCGCGTGAGCCTTTCGTGCGAGGCGTCGCTCAACGTCGCGTAGCGTTAGCGCCTTCATTTAACGTTGAGTGATTTATGCTTCTAATATCGTCGCTGATGTCGTCGCGCGAACTCCAGCCTCGGTCGAATTATGATCGTTCTCACAAATTTTCTCGCTTTCTCGTCTCGTTCTTCGTTTCCCCTCGCGACTTTGCTCTTCGTTTCCTCGCTCGGAAATTTCGTCAAGCTCCGTGGAGCTTTTTTTCTTGGATCGTATCGAGCAAGCATCGCATGTATCGAATCGATACTTCTTTTTTTGGCATGAAATATTCCAGGGCTTTGGGAAGGTTTTGTCGGAGCGCTAGATGATGGCCAGGGCTCCCTCCTCCGTCTCAGTCGCGATTTCTTCACGTTTCTCCCGCACAATATTCAGGTCAATATGTCTCTTGGAAGTCGGTGGAAAAACTTCCAGAACTTGTCTTATAGAAGAAATCACGGCGAGGCGTCGATGAAACGGCCAGGGTTATAAATAGAGCTTAGCGCGAGTCGATGGAGAAAAGTTTGGCCGCGGGCGCGCCAAGTTATCCGATGGACTGGTGCGCGCCTCGAGCATTATACCGCGGGCCGCGCGCGTCATAACTGCCAACAACGCTTTATTTCTGCCTGTTTTATAAATATAGCCGCGCGCCGCTGACAAAGGGATGACGTCTCGCGGCCAACGAGCCTCGAGCGAGCAAGAAAATCGAACGGCCGTCGTATCGCCGGCGACCGCTGTATACCGCATGAAAATACCAATAAAACCAACAGCCATGTGGCGGCGGTTCATTCGCTCTCTCGTTTTCAGCCATGACTGAGCCGATCGCGATCTAATCGGCGTTATCAGAGGAGCGCGCCGATCGCAGGTATGATAGAGCCTGCAAGGTCGCCGCTCATCGATCACCATCCGAACTCGAGGCAGGATAAAGGAGGCCGAGGATGCAGGCGGCGGGCAGCGCCTGGGAGCGGCTACACGTCGCCACGACCTCGAGCAACGACATTCGCGAGGCCGACAAGCTCATCAAGAAGAAGCTCTGCTGCTACTTCATCGTCGTCGTGTCCGTCATGGCCGCGTGCGGCGGCTTCCTCCTCTACCACGTCATCCAAAAGTTCAACGCGAAAAGTACTCGAGCCGCGGATCTACTCGACCGACAGAACAACGCCAAATACGCCAATCGGACTATCCGGAACGACTTCGTACATAATCTCGACGCCATGACCGGCAATATCGAGTATCGGGACGCTCCGGGCCCGGCCGATCGTTGGGAGCAGGGCATCGATCGCACTGGATACATCTTCTCCGACTTGGAAGTATTCAAGCTCAGAGTCAACGAAACCTTCGACAGAATGACCGCGAGTATCTGCGGTTACCCAGAAAAAGGTAGTCGAGTAGCGAGCTTCTTTTCTTTTTTAATCTTTCATCGTATCTGGCTTTGCTTAACGATTTCCTCGTCGACAGATAGATTGATCGTGATATCGGCGAGTGGCCACGGTCGCGACATCGCCATCAACATCGCCAAGGCGATGAATCGATTGCACAAAAAAGGCTGGAGGCCCAAGCGCACCTGGGTCTTTTGCCTCTTCTACGGCTCCAAGGACCGCTGCGCCGAGGCGTTCCGCGAAGACAGCAAGCACAAGATCGTCGGCTACCTGGCCATCCACGGCGACATGCACGGCACGCGTTCGGCTGGTGTCCTGCGCGACCAGATCCACGTGCTGGGCTCCGGCATGCAGCAGTCGACCGTCGTCAACGCCATCAACGAGACCGAGAGTTTTTACGTCGGGACGTACGGGCCCGAGGTCCGCGCCGACATCGTGACCGACTCGCTGCCGAGACTCGACATCGGCATTCCTCACGTTCTTCTCAAGCACAGCAGAGGAACTAGCGCCAAATCGACCGAGGATATGCTTCGCGACCAAAAGATATTGACGCGAATCGTCGCCCTCGCCATGTGGTCGCTTTCCGAGAGCTTGTTCTTCCGTTGGGATCCGCACACCTTCAATGATACTATGCACCAGGCTTTGGAGATTGTTCCCAAAGGAGCTCGACAAGAGAAAGGTATAAATTTCGCTACCTATCTTTCTTAACTTGCAAACAGTTTTCATCCTTGATAATCCTTTTAGATGCTCTCAAAAATACGATTACAAAGCTCACCGATAGTGTCATTGATTTCAACTACCATTTAGACAAACAAGTCGATAAATTGAAGTAAGTTGAATAATTATAAAAGTATTTAAATATATCATAAAAATATTCATCTTATCGTCTCGTGTTTTTCAGTAACTTCGAGGTTCGTCAATACAACGACAAGTTGCTCGATTTCGAAAGAGCAATGTTTTGTTCCGATCAATTTTCACGATCTCAAACTGATATTGCACGATTCAAAAATTTTCCATCACAATCTATAGATAAAGTGAAATCAACTCTCAAAGACATTCGCAATTGCTTTGTCCTGGCTAACAGAATAATTCGCGATAAAGATCTATGTAATATATTGTCTTGAAGCGATCATAGAAAATAAGTTTAGGTTCTACTGTATAAATAATTTTTATTCAACTATATTAATTTTTAAAATACTTCAAGCTCAACAATCTTAGCAAAAAGGCGCAGCAATGCCTTGTCCTCAAGTTTACACAGGATTGTATACCATTCACAGCACCAAAGTTACTTCAGCTTAAGACTTATTAAACTTATCAAAAATACACATATATTTTTTCTGAATAAACATCATCAAAAAATCACATTAAATTATAATTTGCTTATGATTGTGTCTTTTCAATTTATAGTCAATGTACACTCAATCCACCGTATCTGATTTCCTGTTCAAATTGTTTTGGATCTAGGGTGCCTTGGATCGTTTCACAATTTGGATTAAACACTGAATAAGCACTCAATTCACCTTTCTTTTTAGGACCTGTCCTAGTGTTGTAATAAATAAATACCAATAACGATAGCACAAAGTACACTGCTCCAAATTCTAGTTTAATCGCAATGATGTATATTGTTGTCCACAAGAGAAAATAAAGAAAGCATAAGGTTCTAGTAAAAAATGGACTAGGTGGAGGACTAAAATCTATGCTTTCTTCAGACATAATACTTTCCAAGTCATCGTCCTATAACCAATTATATTGAATATGAATGGCTATTTTGATTCGTTAAGACTACAAATATCATTGAATGAAGTGGAATTATGATAAACTTACACGAGAAGGATTGTGAATAGTAGGTAGTATAAGATTTTTCTGCCAAGATAAAGCTTCTTTGAAGGTGTTTTTAGCAGTTTCAACCATATCTTCTCGTCGCTTCTGTCTTCTGTAAGCTCGCAGTTTCTCTTCCATCTATTTGGACTTGATAAATGCACTCTCACAACATATTAAAATATTGAACAAGTTCAACACCTGTTGACAGTTAGTTGAAAAACAAAACGTGACGAAAAGCTACAGCTGACACACGACGTACAGCAGTCGGCAGGCATTATGGTACAGAGTCGCAATTAGCTGACTGTGGAATTATAACAACACAGTCCACAGTCACTCACAGACCGCTAAAAATAATCGTAACCAGCCGATAGATGGCGCGCCAAGTGCTCGAAGCGCTAAATTTGATAACATTCATCTGTTTAGTTTGAAACGATCGCAGAGATTATGTCATAACATAATAGTCCGTAATTATGGAGACGGAAAATTTCAAGATTCTAGAAGAATTCGAGGAATTGGTGGAGCTCGATCCAAGCAAGGTATTCATTTTTTGGAAAAGATCGCTGGTTCTGCTGTACTCGGTTTGCACGGTAACGAGCTACGCCGTCGCTGGACTATTTCGCATCCTTTGGGTATGACCGGGGTACGAGTCGGGTATATATATATATCGTGATAAAAAAATTGAAAATGTTTATACGTGTTGGGAGGTGCAGCATAATTTTTGCAAACATCACTGCCTCATGTGGGCCAGAGTACACGCGGACAAGAAATTGGCCCTGGCGTACTTGACGGCGAACGAGACGAGCAAGTGGACGGGTACGAGCTCGTGGTCGGCCGACCCCATGATTTTCAAAGTCACCCATAATTACGGCCATCACACCGATGAATACTGCGACCTGTTTTTGTTTTGCGGCTTGCTGTCTTGCGCCACTTCCATAATCCTGTTGTACTTCGTAGTGACTTGCGGCAAGCGGAGGTAAAAAATGCGCACGAGCGTGAATTACCGGTGGCAGAATTAAAAAGGAATGCAGCGATGCGTTTTCTCGTTCTCAGATATTTCGCGCCTTGGATAATCATCGTGCCCGGCTTGATAATCAGCGCAGTAATGACGATCGTCTCGATGTTCGCGTTGCGCAATCTCAATTACGGCTACTTGTTTTTCGCCGATAGCTTTTATCGCTTGGCTCGCTCCATCACCAAACACCAGCGGAATCCATATTTTTTCAATCAGTTACGTGGCGATACTGTCATATGCACGATGAAGAAAATAATTCCATACTCGTGTCGCGTCGGAGCTGCGTCGATTTCTCATTGCAAGCTTATCTCGCGTCCATTGATTTTTACAGACCCTGCTCGGCGCTGCGGAGCTTCGTCGAGGGCAGTTACCGAGGCACCTTCGACGTTTGCATCATGTACCGAATGACTCAAGTAAAGACTCGTCGCAATTATCGATGAATTTTTACAGGTTTGCAATTAATCGATTGCCTACGCGTAGATTGCCACGTCGTTGATGCTCTGCTTCTGGATCAGCAGTTCGCTCATCTTGATCTTGAGGATGCTGTTCGCGGCCGACTTTATCCTCATGAAAATCAGAGTCTACGAGGTACCCAAGACTAAGCGACATTCAATCGTCAATGAGATATACAAGAAAAAGAGACAAAGCAGTTATCGTTAAGATGTATCCAAAATAAAGCATTTATCACAAGAGAAGAGCGTGTCTTATTGCGTCCGAGTAAATCTGAAGTTGGATGATTTCGGATTTGTCCTTGAGGCATTGGATCTCGCGCAAGCTCGCGGCCATTTTATTCAGCAGATGCGGCTTGTCCAGCAAACCGATCACCTCCTGCATCTTGAGAGTTTTCATTTGGATCAAGCTTCGCTGCTTGCCGTAGGTCGCGGCCTCGTAGTGCTCGCTCACGTTGCTCGCCAGCAAGCAGTCCAAATTTTCGCGGATTTTCTCGATCTTCTCTTGATCGAGGTCGACTTCCTCCTCGAGATTTTTCACGATCTGGACAAAAAGTCGCGATCCAATTATTTGGAACGAAAGAAATTTGGTCGAAGAAAAAAAGGCGAGCTCGTACCGCGGCGCAAACCAAATTATTGTGCGACAACTCGGCTATCTGTTCCTCCTGCTCCTTCCTCCTCTCGACGCAGACCTCCTTCCGTTTGAGCATGTACTCGTAATCGATGACGGAGTATCCGGCGCCCAGTCGGTCGAGCTCCTTCAGCCGGTCCTGCATACCTTCGAGCAGAGTCTGGATCTTGAAGCAGGCCAGTCGGATTTCGGCGACGCGCGCGATCTTCGGCCTCTGGCTCTCGATGTTCTTGCTCACGATCTCGAGCCAGTCGGCCTTGTTCCTCGTGCCCTGGGGCTTCATTTTGCGCGCCACCTCGAGCTGCTGACCGATCAGGGCGTCGAGCATCCGCGCGTGACGCTCGTTCTCCGAGGCGCACTTCTCCTTCAGCCTCTGCAGATCGTCGGCGTGCGACGCCTTCAGGGCCTCGCTCTCGTCCCGATAATTCATGTAATTCTCCAACATGGCGTTGTACCTGTATCGAGGATGTCGACGACAAAAATATTATAGCTTTTGAGTTGCTTGAATTGGACGCGGCGACGTACCGCGAGCTCTCGTAAACGATGACCTCGTCGAAGCGATCCAGCGCCTCGGCCAGAACTTGTGCGTTGCGTATGGTGCCGATGTACTGCTTGTGCAGAAATTTGTTCTGAGCCAGGCCGACCTGAGCGTCTTCGGCCAAGCTCTTCAGTTGGGAGACGATGTCTCGGCGTTCCTCCTCGCTCAGACGAAGCGTGGATACGTCGTAGCCGTAACCGAGCGCGAAACCCCTTCTATCTCCCTTCAGGAATATCTCCTCGGCCTCTTCGGCTTCGTCGGCTTCTTCGGCTCCTCCTTCTGCTTCCTCAACTTTCTTTTCTTCTTCGATTTCCTCTTGAACTTCGCTATCGGCCTCTCCGCTCGAGTACTCTTCCTCTTCGTATCCATAGATAAATGATTTTCTATCTGCATACACGATCGAGGCTTTTCTCTCCAAGGCAGTCTCATCTGTGGTTTTTTCGAGCTTTTTGCTATGTAAGACACTAGACAACGATTGGTCATCACCTTGATCTTCTTCGACCGAGATCGATTTAGCGCTGGTGACGTACAACGGTTGAAAGTCATCGACTGCGTAAAATTATCGATTCGAGGCTATGAACAAACTACGTAACAAAGTCATAAATGTATCATTTCTTACTCTTAAACGGGAAATCGAATGGATCATCGTAGTCGTCGGCTGCGTCATACAATAGATCCATCTTGATAAAATATTTTTTTTTTTAAATTAATCAATTTTACTTGATAATTTTTCACATCTTAGTGACTATTAAGGGTTAGAACAGATGAGTGAATGTTTTGGATTTTATAAGAAACGATAATAGGTACAACGATAAGTTCAATTTATAATTCAAAGATAAATAAACTTTATTATCTTTGTCATTGTACATGTACATGCGATCGATGTATGACGAAAAAATTTTACGAATTTTTAATCGAATCGACGAATCTAGTCTCCATGCTGGCCTTCATGTGCAAATTGCGACCTCTCAGCACGAGATCCTGACAATGTGAGTGATGCACGGCTTTGGTCGGCTCGTCGTCGGCGGCTCTCAATTGCGCCAAAAACATGCGTCGTGGCCTCGTCGACAAATTCAGATAAGAGCCGTGCAACAGCAAATATGAGAACACGATGATCTCGCCTTTTTTCGCTGACACAGGTGTAGCCCCGGAAATGGGAAATCTGTCGGGATCTACGTAACGATACTTCTCGCCCTTCTCGTCGATGAGCTCGCGCTCTTGAAGCGGCCCGAGCTTGTGACTGCCCGGGTAGACGCACAAGCCACCGTTTTCCGGAGTCGTGTCGTCGAGGTGAACAAACACCGCGAGCATCGAGTGCTTCTTGAACGGAAAGTACGGATAGTCCTGGTGCATGAGGTAAGGGGCACCTTTTTCCGGCGGTTTTATGTGGGCTTTAGTATGGTGGAGAAGAATATCGGGAGTGTCCAGGATGTCTTCGATAGCGTCCAGGAGTTTCGGGTTCATCAGTAGGCGAGTAAAAACTGCACTGTGCATTTGCAAATTATGAATGGATTTTACCTACGAAAACAAACACATTGATTTCATTACTTCAGGAACATTTTCCAAACTTTAACAATCACTTACTGTGTAATTGATGTTGTTGGCAGCTTTTTTCATGTCATCGCCGACCCAGGCAGCTTCCAAGCTTGTGACGTCTTCTTCCTGTTTGCGAGCAAACAAATCATTGTATTCTTTCAGGATCTCATCAAATTCTTTGTCCGAAAATACGCCACTGAGTTTAACGAAGCCATTCTCCGTGTAAAAGTCCTTCTGCTCACTCGTGAGAAATTTCAACTTCTTCATGTTTCACTTAGTACTACACGTCTCTGATGCACCAAAATGAAGAAACTAAATCTCGTATCGCCTCTCGTGAGATATTAATACTACTCTCCCGGGAAAAAAGTATTGATACGCTCAAAGATGATTAAATCACGCCAGTGTTAGAATAAAAAGTACAATATCTCCTAAAGTATAAAAATTTCATCTTTTATTAAATAACGAAGATTCAGATAAAAATTGACTAAAATTTTAATATAAATCAAATTACATTACTTTTTTTTACTTGGCAATATACAAGTATATATATGAGTATTGTCAAAATTTATGTTTTTAAAATTAAAAAGCCATGATTATGTATAGATCACTTGTCTTTAAACATTTCAACTGATAAGATTAATAAAATAATTTTTTGTTTCGTAAACTTGCCTTCGTTTGTTCCATGAATCATCAGTTTTCACTATTTCATTTAATTTTCTTAACTGTTGATAAATCTCTAACAGTTTAAAAATTCAATTTGTTTGTAACAACTAGTATGTTTTCTACTGTCTAAATACTTTTGACAGAAGTATTATAACAATTTAAAATTAATACCTACTTATATTTTAAAATTTTTTCTAATATTGCAAATTTTTTTTACAATTCAATTCAAGTTGATATTATCTAAGAAATTTAAAACCTTTTAAAATGTCTTTTGACTGATACCATTGGTAAGGGATTTCTGATATATCATTATCACATTTTTCTACATTTTCACTGTCATCGTCGTAACAATTTTGATCAAAATCATTGAAAACTCTTATTAAATTTCCACAATTGCAATTGAATTCATTACCACCATTATAGTTAAGTTTAATGAGAAATGAAGCAGTATTCTGAGAAGAAAAATTAAATTGTGGCTTTGGCACAAAATACTCAGAGATCTTGCGAGAATCTCTTTTTTGAACTAGAACAAATGTATTTGTGAGTCCTAATGGCACTGTCATTTCTTGTTGAAACTCTTCGCAATTCAGCATTGACCTGTAAGCATTTATTATCAAGCTTTAGAAAAAACAATTTGACTGAATTAACATATGGTTAAACAACTCACTTCATAACATTTAACAATATTTTACGAGAAGAGTGATGGCATGACGAATGATTTCGACTGCTGAGAATAGAGTAAGGTAATTCTATTCTGATGCACAGTTTTGGAGAGAAAGTTGTTGCACCAATGATAATCAAAATTTCTTTCACGTCACACTCATTTCGAGCAAATTGCGAGTTAAGTTGATGGGACACGTTAGCCAGTGAATCGACTAATTTCTGCATCAACGAAAAATTTCTGTCTGTCGATTTCGAAGTTTTGTGAAGTTTCATCAAAGAATCACACGATAGCGGAATTTGTTGCTTCTGGTACATAACATACTTTACGAGCTCCATAACCAGCTGAGAGCACGATTCGCCGGTCAAAGGTTCATCCAGATCCACCGAAATATTGGACTCAGTTCTTTTTGAATTCTTCATCATTTTAATTTCAGTAATTTTTGTTCTGCGGGTTATATTCGATTAACTGTTGACGCCTCTGCAAACCACTATTTAATCATTTGTCGCACAATCTGTTTTAAAAATCAAACATTACTCTGCTAATGCATTCCAATTTCACGAATGCAACTGTATTTCATTTAAAAAGTTAAGAGAAAAAAACACGAATAAAACTGGTTTTATTTCTAGTAAACAAACATTAGCACAAGCTGAGCTGCGAACGTTAAAACCCAGAAAAAAGATACACGTATGAGTGCAATAGGTACCGTACATATAAACGGCCTGGGTCACGTGACTCTCATTACAGATTTCTCTCTGGCGTATATTTCATGCTGTATACAGACATATGCCATACTCCTTGGCAATGGGAGAAAAATTTCGATATGTATCGATAACCAGGATACCTACCGCTTGGCGCGAGTACGAGACTGCGAATAGAACGCCATGAACTGCGCGCGTAACTTCACAGTCGTCGTTCGAGCATTTGTGCCGTTCGATGCTGAAGCCGCTATACAGTCTATAGAGTGTTTGTATACATATAGTGTCTCTGTTGACATAGGCCTTTTAAGTACACACAATCGCGAGTAGAGAGCCGCTTTTTCTAAACAAGTACACGGTGTAGCGCGTAGTTTGTAGGATGTTCGTCTTATTGGGAGAATTGAATTTCTGGACCTTCGATAGTGATGTTGACATTAAAGACACGGATTTCGGTGCCTTCAGGTGTGTATTTCTCCCCCCAATGCCAGTCCGTGTTTGTACTATTAACATTCCGCTGTAAACACTGGAACTGTAATTACAATTCCGCTGCGAGGCAAAGTACTGCTATGCGTGCGATGCAACTTTTCTCCATATGTCTTGAGTATATTGAAATTAAATAATGATACTTTTATTTTTTCTACAGCTATCATGACAAAAAATTCGACAATGTTTACGAAGAGGGTAAAAAGTCGTACGCTCAAATGCGAGGAATGGTCTATGTACCACAGAATAAAAAAGGGAATAAGCTGAAGGATAATATTAAATATTTAGAGGTAACTTTGGATGTGCTTGACGAATGATGAAGCTCTATGCTGATTCTAATGTTCTATTGGCATTTCAGGAACAATTAGCTACCTACATAACTGTCTACTGTCAATGGTTTGATTACTGTACAATCCAGATAATGCTCAGTTCTGGATTATTAATTTATGTACAAGTCAATCTGTGCAGTGGTGATATTCAGAAAATTATTTTTGACAAGTACTTAATTGGAAAGTTATCAGAACGTTTATCTGATGGTACAAAAAATATTTCTAAAGTGAAAATTAAGTTTATAAGTTATTCATATAATTGATTAAAATTTTTTCAGTGATCATTACAAAAAATTACTTGGTCTGTACTTACAATGATACTCAAGTTACATTAATTAGTTTTGCCAAGTCCAAGAAAAGTATATTTGATAAAATCAATAAGTTAGATTCTAAAATTGTAACTTTTGACTTATGCGGTCCAGCAGGACGTAGATTAGAGAAAAAAATCCAACACAATAAATCTGAAGATTTAGTATGCTCACACTTCTATTTTATTATCTAAATGAGTTTTATAAAAAATTAATCACTTTATTAACCTTGTGATTGTTACTAGATATTAATATGGTGGAAATCCACCATGAATGAAGTATTCCCATGGAGTCCAACCGTAAAAGAACACGATCGTGCTAATGTACATCTCTACAGAATTATTGGGTAAGAAGATTTATAAAATACATAAATCTTTAATATAGCATTGTTTTGGAGGTGGTGCTTTTGTTACTACTCTGGTCTCTATTTTTTTTTCTTTTAATTTATGATCATCTGTCTCTTCTGTATCCTTTTCATCTGTAATACAATTTGTAGGACATGAAATTGTTTTCTTTTGACAACTGCGACATTTTCGAGTCATTTCATTCAATCTGTCATGTTTCTTTTTATGAATATCCCAAAAAGCTTTTTTATACTCTGTAGATCGAGATAATTCTTCAGCGGTTTTACGATCTATTTTTGATGGTAGTTCCCAAGTTCCCTATTAATTTTCCTATCATTAAAAGAGCGTTTTATGCAAGTACTTCCAAATTATATAATAGTTACCTTGTAATCTCCCCATGGACAACCACTTCTCTTTACATTTGCAAAAAGTCGACCGTTTGTATGAGCTTGAAATTGAGTAGTTGTAGTGTGATTATCTGGCCATTGTGCATGCCATCTAGGTACTTCCCAGTTCCGTAATTTAGTAGGTTTAAAACCATCTTCAGCCCAATGAGCGTGCCAAAATTGTGACATTTTGATCACTTGAAACACTACCTTAAATTTTGATTTCACGAAATAATTTGGTTCCCAACTAACAAACTTAGGTTAAAGAATCGATTACGCATCTCCATGGATATCATCAATCTGTTTCAGTTCAAAGCTGGAATTATTGTGTTACCTTCGAACCGAGTTCGACCCTTTGTGTATCACATTTCATACTAGTTACAATAACGTCTTCCACTCTTTAGAACAAAAGGTGTCTAGAAAGGTGAGTATGACAAGTCAAACCATTCATTATTCGATCGTTTCATTATTGCTAAATTCATTTTTTGTTTTCAAATATCTAAAAATATGTTTTAAAACGAAAAAGTCGTTATTTTTCATCCATTTATTCTCAGGATCGAAATGCAATTCTTCTATTTTTAGGGCGAAGTTACGGTCGAGTGGCGCACTTACGAAGTGTCTCAAAATGACAAACTGCAAAAAATAGCAATCGTCTCTGTACCTCTACCCACCCACACAAGCTGCGTGAAATTTTCACCTAATCAAGATATTTTGCTTTTGTGCTGCATCGACGGCACAATTACTTTACATAATCAAGTAAAAAGCGTCAATAACATCATTAAAACTGCTTTTGTGAGTAGATTGAAAAATAATTTATAAATATAAAAAAATAAAAAATTACCCTTATACCTCCGCAGATACCCACTCTAGCTTGTTGGCACAGTGATGGACATTTATTTGCCGTTGCTAATGAAAGAGGACAAGTGCAATACTTCGATATCGCATTAAACTGCCTAAAAAGTCAAATGACCGGTGAAGATATCGCACCTGCCAATGTGATCGATTTATCTTCCTATTTTCGGTAAAACAACGCTTAAAACTAATATTGATTTTAACGCTTAAAATTCATTGTTTACACGATAATCATTATGCACTCAATTATTAGTTTCTATATTTGATATTTACTTTAAAGGACTCAACCTGCACTCATTAGACTCGAATGGGCTAAAAAAAATGAGCCAAACACTTTTGTAGATTACTACAATCACGGAGATTCTTTAATTTTTTTATTATTCGAAAGGTAAATATTTCGAAGATTTTTCATAAAAACTCGTCTAAACAATATTTTTTTTAATATTACAGAGGTCCAATTGCAATATTTAAAAGTATAGAAAGTGATAATTTAGGTGGTGATGTGTTAGTGCAAAAGTATTTAGGGCTATCACTTGTTCAACAAGCAACCTCTCTGTTATTAGCTATGAATTGGGATTTACATCCTCAAGCTTGTATGCATTCATTAAATCAAATTGTAAATTTTCTTTTCAAGATGCCATTGACACCTGATAGAGAAAGTAATAATAATTTTTAAAAAAAGTTGTACTCAATTCAAAATATTAATATTATATTAATTTTTCAGATCTTATTCAAAACGCTCTGGGTAGTTTTCATGTCCCAGCTAAACCCTTGAGTCAGGCAGTTATTGACGAATATGGCAATGAAGTTCGTGATTTGACAAGAAGATTTTTCCATTATCTCCTTAGATACCGACTTTTTGAAAAAGCATTTCGTTTGGCTATTGATTTGAGCGATCACGATCTTTTCATGGATATACACTTTTATGCTGTTGTTCTGAAAGATACTGAAATGGCTGCTGCAGCGAAGGAAAAAGCTGAAGAAATTATTAGTAGATGCAATAGTAGTAATAGTTCGCGTAAGTTAAAGAGAAAATACTTGAAGTAAAATGAAATTATCTTTCAATGTTTCAATTTTTAATCATTTGATTTAGATTCAACATGCTCACGGCCTTCATGTTCGATATGTTCAGATTCCGAAAGTGATAAAGATGAATCTTACTCCGAAGATACCGAAAGTGAAGAACCACCTAGAAAAGAAAAACTTCATTCAAAGCGTATGCCCAAACTTAATTACCCAAAAAGTCTAAATAGTCAAGTTCCGCCACTTCCTGTTGTTTATACGCCAGTATATAATAACGGTGGCTTCATGTCGACATCTTTTAATGAAACAGTAGATAGCACTCATAATAATTTGATGTCTACCTCCTTTAATTTACCTAGTAGTAATATTACTCCAGTTTCTTTAAGCTATTCTGCTTCCGATTTGATTCCAAATACTCTTTTGTCTGCTAGACCTTATAGTAGTACATCAGCAACTTTTAGTTTAATAACAACTCCTACGTTCACTCAGCCAGTAAATTATGATAACTTAGTATCTCCAGTTGAAAGTTTATCCATTATGAATCAATTAACTCCAAGTGTTGCACAATTATCTTTAAATAGCATGTCCCTAGAAAATATTGCAAATCCTTATCAATCAGCAAACATTGTGCCAAGTGCTATTCCGACCAGTATTTGTGATACAAAACCAGTTGAAATTACAAGTTCTACTATGTCTTCCATTGTGACCAATACCACTAGTAATCTGATGACAACATCATTCACAAATTTTTCATCAAACACAATATCTTTTTCAGAGAATGGAAATAATGTTCAAAAAAATACTGAATTCAATAGCAATAATACATTTTCAAGTGGTATTAAAACAAATTCTCCACTAACATCAAGTGCCTTAAGTAACCTTCCAATAAATAAGACTGAAATTACTCTTAAAACATCTTCTGAAATGAATGAGTCACCTTCACCTCCGATATTTAATTCTGTTAGTAATCTGATGTCTACTTCCTTTAATGATCCAGTGGATGCAAATGATGATTCCAATGGCAATTCGTGTGATAGTTCAAGTAACAGTAATTCAACAAAAGACCATTCAGCCTCAAATATTCCACCTCCACCACCCCCTTTAATTACTGATACCTTATCCAGTTATATGCAAAATTTGCCTAAAAAAAGTTTTTCTCTTTCTGGAAGTACACCAGGTTTATTAGATTTGGATAATTCTTTTTCAAAACTTCAGCATGCACAGCCACTGCATGCACCACCCAGTTTTTTACCTCATCAAAATTCAGTTTCCAATATATTACAGTCTCATCATAGAAATAATATTCAAGCGACTCGTAAATATAGACTAGATTATGATCTTGATTATATACCCTTCCATAACAGTTGTGATAATTTGAGTTCATCCAATGCTCATACAAGTCATATTAAATCAAATAATTACAATTTTTCTCCAAAACCCTTTGACAGTAAGTTGTACAAATTAGGAATTTCACAAAGTAGTGTGAATGTTAATTCAATTAGAGATTATAGACCATCTTCCAATGTGCCACCATTACCCATTATAACTACTTCATCTAATGAAAAACTCTCTTCCCCTTCAACAACACCTTTGGATACTGTGGCAACTGTAACAGATAAGCCCAAAGTCAAATTCTCGGATACTGTTACACATATTTTAGTACCTACTTCCGTAAGTTTTAAGCCATATTTTATTGTACAAAAATTGCAAACATTTGTTGTATAACTTGAAAATGTTTAGGGGCCAACATACCGGCCAATTAGATCAGTTACACAGTTACATCCAATGGATCCCAAAAGAGAATTGGCAGACAGTTTACCATTGTGTTTGGGAAATGAAGATTATTTAAAAGACTTTCAACCTTTATCTAGTAAGAAAATCAAATAGAGAATGTAACATCAATGTATTAAAAGCTATATTCTTAATACTCATTATCATGTTTTCAGAAGATGGTTCCGATAAAATTAAAGATTCAATAAAAACAGAGGAGCCCGCCAAAATCAAAGTTGTACACTTTGGTCTTCTGTAGTAGTGCATAGGTGCAGATCAATCAAATCAAATAATTCTAAACTGAATTTGTCTTAGCAATAATGAAAGTATTATCATTGCAATCCACTTTTTTTTACAAGCAATCATATTGTACATAGTTTTTATATTTTTTTAAATAAAGTTTTATACGTTACATAAAAAGAAAATTTATCTTTAATATTAAGCAACAACAACCACTAGGCTACTTTTTAGCTTTGGCAGCCTCCATGTCACCAAGTTCTTGTTTCAAATCTAATAACTGTTTATCTGGTATAAACCTGTATGCTTCCTTTTCACTATTGTATTCTTCAATTTCAAATGTCACACCAACAGGTATTTTCTTTTGAAGAACTTGAATGAAAATTGGTAATCCTACTGAATTTACATTGGATATAACTAAATGTCTAGCATAAGTTTTCAAGACATACTCAGCTTCGGTAGCTGTTGTTTTAGGCTTAAATCTAACAATTCTAGTTTCTTTTGCTGGCATGGCATAACTAAAATATAAATAAATTAATTTACTTTTAATATTAAATAATAAATGACAAGAATAAAATGAATACCTGTCTTCAACATCAAAGTCCATGAAATTGGCAATTCTATGTATTTGACTTTGAAAAGTTTCTAGCACCTTGAAATCGTAGCCTTTTACTTTGACAGTCAACGGTGGATAAAGAGGATACTTGGGTTTGCATGCCTAAAAATAAAAAAAGCCACATAAATCATAGTTAACAGTGAAGTCTTGGGTAATAAAAAGAATTCAAGTAAACAATTGAGTGAAAGAAGTAACCTCTAAATAATCCGGCGTATAGATAGCATAGTTCTTTGGCAGAGCTTGGCTCAGTATCCTTGGATGATTCGTTGCAATCAGCTGAAAAAGTAGACGATTAATAAAGTAACCGATTAAAAAATCACTGGTTTTTATAATGTGGCGAGGAGCGGGGCTTACTTTTTTAAACAAAGTCGCAGCCATGTTAATCGTCTGCTGTGTTTGCATATATTGCAGACGATACGTCAAATGAAATTACACGCGAGCGACGACGGGCCGGCGGCCACATACAAATGCCTATAGCGTCGAGTTAATTGCACACAAACGTTTTACTTGCTCATTAATCTACTTGTATAAATATTTTAAATACGAGTTTAAGTTTGCTGTCATGTGTGAGAATATATTTTATTATCGACAAGTTGATAAATCATAACTAAGGTGGACATAATATAAGCATAATCGCGGGGCAGGATGAAAATGAAAAAGGTGAAAAGGATCAGTTGGCGTCGGCTTTCCTAGAGTGCTCGATAGTCATCCTGAGGACGGACAGGTAGGAGACGGACGTCTTGACCAGCTGGACGATGGTGTTGTGCGTGACGTAGAAGAACTTGCCGGCGGTGATGCTGCAGGGCAGGAGGGCCCGCATGAAGACGAAGGCCAGGTCGCGTCTGCGGGCCAGCTCGAGGTCGTACCAGCCGCAGGCGGCGACGGCGTCGACCAGCGCCAGACTCTGCGACTTGAGGTAGTCGCTCGCGTAGCCGTAGATGAAGGACTCGGTGATCATGAAGCTCACGCAGTTGGTGCTTATCAGCATGGTCACGTAGTCCTGCTCCATTATCGACACGAGGATGCTGCAGCCTTCGACATGACAATTGGATGACAGCTGTGGTCTTTGCTTTGAAAAATTCGAAAATAGCTATTACCGCTCATGCAAATAAGTATGACGCTGATGAGCAGCTGGAGCAGGACGACTCGACTGAAGCTCTGCTCGAGGTGTTGGCCGAGCTTGGTGAGCAGCTGGTGTCTGGCCACGAGCTCGCCGAATCTCGCCTCGTCGCGACTCGCGCCGGCAAAGTCGTGCCATCGTCTGTTGAGAATCTTGAACTGGGCCGCCAAGTGGAGCAGCAGCCCGAAGAAGAAGCAGTCGGTGCTGGCGCCGCTGCTGCACACGTACATGCACTGCAGGTACTGGATCACCAGGAGGCCAGTGTGGTTCCTCAGCAGGAACGACTTGGACAGGAAGGAGATCTTGCAGATGAACTCGTACTCGAATTCCGGCCCGTCGTCCCGAGCTTGGCTCCGATCCTTCAGGTAGTTGAGCAGCAGCGTGCGGATGAGGAAGAGAGTCGTGCCTATGTAGCCGATCGAGTTGTAGATTATGAACTGGTAGCGGTACATCTGCAAAAAAGCTCGACTCTGCTACTTCTGTCTCCTTTTTTTTTGTTTTTTTTGTTTTTTTTGTTTTTTTTTGTTAAAAAAGCTAAGCGGCACCTTGAAATGAGATCGCATGACGGCGCTTCCATATTCGCTCGGCTGCCTCCAGTCCCGCATGTAGCTGCGCAGGTTATAGGCGATCTTGCGGCCGTGCAGGTGCAGGTAGGTGTGCTTGACGAGGGCCAGAAAGGCCGAGGCGAAGAACAGGCAGATGTCGACCATGTCCGAGACGCCGCTGCGATTCAGGCAGATCTCGATGCTCGTGTGCAGCAGGAAGCTGGCCTGGAAGAAGGCCGCCGTGTAGTAGCGCAGACGCTGGTATCGGCTCTTCTCCTCCAGGGGCCAGACCCCGAGGAACCAGAGGAAGCCCCGGTACACGGAAAACGCCTCCTCGGGATTCATCCTCCAAGACTAAGCCTTTCCATTTCTTACGCGCCTTTTCTTATCTCTCGACGCGGCAAATATTCATCGCTCGACTTTCCAGCCAAGCCTATTAAATTTCAATCATTCATGCCCTTATTATCGGCTCGAGCTTTTGCCAAGCCTCGATTATGCGCATATTCTATGCGACTAAAAATATGAGCCAAGCTGCTCATTATCATGAAATATTACGGCCGTGTGTAACTTGGCGCGACAAATAATGAAGTACCCTATCATCGATTCGGATCGCCTTTACTGAATTAACAACCAAGCGCCTTCGCGTCTGCATCTTTCTCGCCGCTCGTCATGTTTTATTTTTTTCCATCAACGTGTTAATTGGCACTAGCGAGGGCTCGTTCAATTTTATTGCCGCTATACGAATGGCTTTTGTTAGACTTTATTCCAACTACCTTTAGTGTTTTTTCTTCTCCCAACTCATTGGACTTGCTCGAATCTCATGATGGCCAGTCTCGCCGCAAGCTCGAAGCTTTCTGCTGCTATTATTAGACGCTCATGGCGTTGTTTACAATACGTTAACGATGTGCGCGTACTACCTACTACCTTGCATTAAAATTCAATTTTGTCCGAACGAGATCTATTTTTGGACTTTTCATGATCTTTTCTTTCGCTCTAGAGCTGCATTTCTGGACAAATCTTGACACCTCGACATTTTTCTGACCATCTTTCACAGGAACCCGTGAGTCGACGATATTTGCTCAAGGCCGTAAAGCTCTCATAAAATTTGCAGCAATTATTCCTAAAACTGGATTTACCACTCACGTTAATCGGATTTCACATATTTACCGATATAACAGAGGACGCGTTTTGGAATATTCTAATCTGTCAATTTTACTGCGGATCAAAAGACTAGGCAAATTTCTTAATCCTTTAAAAGCTCATAGTCTTTCCAAAACTTATAATAGTAAATATTTGATTATAAAATATATCTTGCGCGTTCAGTTACAGGGAGAAGTTCGATAAAACGAACGAAAAAATTCAACTTCTGGTACACCAAGTCTGCAAATATGTAATTTTTAACAACATAAATAAATAATGAAAGAACTTGGAAAATTATGGCAGATTGACCTCATTTAGCTCGTTAACAGTGTTCATATTGAGATAAATATAAAAACCGCTGCCAATGTATTGGCAAGTAGCTTCCTCATACTTTTTTTTCTTTCTTTTTCGTGTCGTTTGGTTGAGAAATAATTTATAATTGAAACTGTTTTGTGAACAAATTAGAAAAGATGATATTAATATTTCCAAATTATTTTTTTTTGAGGGAACTACCTTAATTGTTACGTCATCGTGGAAAAATTCGATAAAAATTATATATCAAAGAATAGAAGAACGTTGGCAATTGATTCCACAGACAGAAATAATTTATGATTGAAACTGCTTTGTGAACAAATTAGAAAAGATGATATTAATATTTCCAAATTAATTTAAAGTTAAAAAAAAAAGTATGAGGAAGCTACTTGCCAATACATTGGCAGCGGTTTTTTTCACATTTACGTTCAACTTAATCAACGTGTAACATATTCCATAATTGTATCGGAATTTGAAAAAGAAAAAGTAGCTGCCAACTTCGCACCGTGTCACGATCGATTTCGAAAACGATTTGAGTTAAGGTGTAGGTAATTCAGAGGAATATAGTTGGCTTGATGGTCAATATGCTATTTTGCTACCAACTACATGATATGTTAAATATGACACTTGTATAGATTTTGTTTTATAACGAAAATAGATATTGCCATGAACTTCTAATAACTAATTGAAAAAAATTGTTGTAAAAAACTATTATGGAAAAAATATAGTACATACAATAAAGTTTGATGGTTCTAATATAATTTAAAATAATTGATTGAAAAGTAATAAAATATATAAATATGAATTAACAAGTGTAAAGTATCTCATGCTGTCAAATTCATAGATTCCTTATCGCTGAGTGTTATGGGAAATCTGTAAATGATTATCAAACGATTTTGAAGAAAAATTTTATTCGATACGGATTGATACTTCTGTGCACAAACTAAAAATATTTTAACATTATCAATGATGAAGTAATATTTCTTGGCGTCCTGACCTAGAAAATAATAACGACAAAAAGTTAGAAATAGTAAAAAAAATCTATAGTTTAGAAAAGTTAAAAGAAAAATGAAAATACCTTTGCGAGCAGTGTCACATATTTTCTGCTGCCAGGCACATGTTCAACAAATCCTCGTTCTTCAGGTGACGGATGATTATGTCGCAGATAGTGCGTCAGCGACAAGCAAAATTCCAAAGCCCATCGACGTCAAAATCTTCCGTGAATCATCTCGCACAGGTACTTCTTACACGCCTGGCGAAATCCCAGCGGAAATTTTTGAAATTTGTCCGAGCTCAGAAGAGACAACGAGTCCGCGATGGTGCATCGTTTCGACGCCTGTTCGCCTGGCAACCCAGTCAAGTCGTAAAGCGACAAGGTTGGGTTTATAGTCAGGGTTTTCAGTGACTCCACGAAGCCTTCGCTTTGATCGTGCAAATATATTTCTAAATCTTCTGATTGATTGTTCAATCCGAGCTTGGCGAACACTTTCATGATCGTAAGGGCGCCGATTCGGTCGAGTACGTAGCCTCTTTTTTCGAGGCGCTGGACCACGCCCAGAGCGCGAAACGCTTGATCCAAATCGAACGTTCCAAGCTGAACGAGTGCGATCTCTTCGAAATCATCCTCGATGGGAAAAACGAAGTTGGCCAAATCAGCGCCATGATTCAAAAGTACATCGACCACATTCTGCAAGGAATTCGTGACGGCATATTGCAGCGGTGTTCGGCCCTTGTTGTCGAGGGTGTCAACTTGTACCGTCCATTCAAGTTTTCGGTTGATCTCGAAAAATGTCCTTGCCATCATCTTCGCATCTATTGCAAATGAAAGGCAGAGGAGTTAAGCCATCCACGTCGGCCATATTCTGGTCGCGCCTCTTTCCAGCAATAATTCAGCTATCGTATTACGACCTTTAGCCAGAGCCACGTGCAGCGGCATCCAACCCTTCTTGTCCCGGGCGTCGACCTTTATCGTCTGCTGCATGTCGTCGATGGTTTTTAAAAATGTCGTTGCCAAGTCACAACAGCAAATCAAGTGAAGAGGAGTCCGTCCGGCCTCGTTGGTCAAATTCGCGTTGGCGCCATATTTCACCTTCTTGTTATATTCTTCCAAAGACAAGTGTAACGGTGTGTTTTTGCCCTTTTTGTCCTGGACGTCGAACAGCCCCGGCTGATCGAGTTCCGCATTGATGTTGAGGAATATTTCCAGAGTTTTGATATCGTCGCCGTATCCCTTGCAAATATTATGCAGAGGAGTCGATCTCTCCTCGTTGGCCAAGTTTGCATTGGCGCCCCTTTTCAATAGCAATTCGACGACCTTGGGGTGTTTTCGCTCCAGAGCTGCGTGTAGCGGTGTATTGCCCAACTTATCCCGGGCGTCGACTTGTACCGGCTGCTTCGCATCGTCGCAGATCTTGAAAAACAACTCCGCCAAGTCACAATTGCTGTCTTCTCTCGAGCATATAGTGTGCAGAGGCGTCAATCCGTCTTTGTTGGCCAAATTCGGACCACGCCGCGTCTCAGTAGTAATTCGACTATCTTCTTGTGTTCGTGCTTCAGAGCCAAGTGCAGCGGTGAATCACCTGTTCGTAGAACGAGGCAATTGGGATCCTGTCCGAACTCGAGAAATTCCACGACGTCGTCGTAACAGTCGTTACTGGATGGCCACGTGGAAATGACTGAGGCCGAAGTCGTCGGTGTAGTTAACGTCGACCTTGTATATTTTCAAGAGGTCTCGAATTCTGTACTTCATACAGAAGCTTTACTCGCCTTGGGCCGCCCACTGTTTCGCGTACGACGCAGCAGCGGATTGCCGTCTGTACCTACGTCGGGTTTGTCTTCATAGCCGGTATTAATTATAAATTTGATGAGTCGATCCACTTCGCTCACGTCGAGTCTTTTCAAATTCTTTATGTTCTCTATGAGAATCCAATCGACTTCATTGGGCTGAAAAAAATCACCAAGTTTCGGTAGATTGCTCATCCACGTTTTTGTTAGGTGGTAAAGCTGTTGGAGAAATATTTGGCGATCTCTTTCGAGCGCCCAGTTGACCTGTCTTCGCATGCCGTTAATTTTAGCAAATTGTACTGGTTGTTGTTGGCCATTTTCCTAAGCACACACACTTTATTTGTTTACGTTGCGTACTGAACTGAGACTTGTTAAGGAGGCTGTAGCGATGCAAGGTGGTTCTGTAGTAAAACGCTATATGGTTGATTCTCCCGATTCATCGATATTTCGAATCGGAAAAGTGCGCAAAAAAATTGTCTCCAAACCCTTTTTTAAGAACGGAACTTCGTTTTATAGAGCTAGGATATGAAATTCATTCTTAACATGTAATTTGCCTATGCTGAAACCGAGTACTGCTAACGGAGCGGACAGGAACGGAGCGGACAAATCGTTGTTTTGTGTGCCGTTTATGCAGAGTTTAAATGCGTGGAATTTCGCCGACAACTAGGACTTGGAGTTTTTAAAAACGGAAATTTCTACGTATTTTAAGTTAAAAATGGATTTTTTTTACCTGTGCATTCTTTGCTAACTGAGCGGACAGATTTTTTTACCGCTTTATTTTGCCGATACGTCTGACGCTTTTGCGAAGCCATCGTCCAACGTTTGAAGTTTTAACCACCGAAAATCGAACACATGAACTTTTTTGAGAAAGTTAGTACAGCTTAGGGGCTTCAAAGTGGTAACGATA
>CACVKI010145510.1:0-10655 GCA_902732785.1 Trichogramma evanescens | reverse complement strand
GAACTTTTTTGAGAAAGTTAGTACAGCTTAGGGGCTTCAAAGTGGTAACGATACCATTCTAACGTAGTATGTTTAAAGTACAAAAAAATATGACCGAAATTCAGGACACTTTTGTAACAGTTGTACGAAGTTCAAAAACGATTCCTGAAGTACCGGTGGCACATAAAAATCATCTATAAGAAGTATAGAAAAGAGTCTGTATACTATAAAATATCTAGGTATTCATTAAAAAACGCACGACATGAAGAAAGCAACGATTCTGACTTTAGGACAGCTAACGGAGCGGACATTTAGCATGGTTATACTACTGTAGTAAGTGCTAGGTGTTGAATTTTGAAATTTTTTCGGTGGGTATTTGTTAAGTACACTTATTCAAAGACAACTGCATCGCAAGATTTTTATTTTTTTTCATCACCGAGCCCCTGCGTCACTAGGACACGTAATATTGATGAATCGGGAGAATCAACCATATGCGCAAGGCTATATGCGTTACGCAGCGCACAGCGTTAGCATGGCAGAACATAGGGGAAATGTGTTGGACTCTTAATATCTTTTTTATTTTCCTGAAAACAACAATTTATAATTTTATCATTCGAAAGCAAATAAGATTTCCTATAACATATATTAATTTCATCAACGTGCAAAGTAATTTGAGCTCACAGAGCCTCCTCAAGTTAGCGGAATTTTTTCTAAATGTTAAAATTTTCGATCGGGAGTAGGGCTTACAAAATTTCTCCTCACTTGCGGATGATGTCTCCGCCCTTAATTTTACTTGCGGAGGTAGCGTTAATTAGTTATAAACAATTAAAAATCAGAGATTTTTTTCGCTGCGCTAGATTCAATTTTCGCTATTTCTAAGTCTACAGTAGAGCTCCGGAACTCGTTAGGGTCTTAAAAAATTCCTCACTACTAAATAAACTAAATGAAACAATCCTTGATTAAAAATGAACCTACCTCAACGGTTCAAAGTAGGCAAATTTAGATGTCTCGAAGCAGTTGGTAAAGAATTGTTTGTACTCGATATAATAATTGAGTAGTGAGAAGAAGTTTTGGCCAATATTCATGCGATGCATCTATTTGAAGAAACTGACTGGAAGTTAGCCTAGCAATTATTAGTTGCAATTGAGTTAAGTAAAGGGTACAGACGTAGTTGATTAATAATACAGGTGGTGCGCGTCTATTGGACACAGAATACGTCTAAACTTATAGACCGCACGCATATAAAAATGAATATAGCAGGCTTGACCCTTTTACGGCACACCCTTTATTTATGCGAATCCCGTCGAAAGGGGATCGGAGTAATAGGCGAGTGTGCGTTTAATCGGCACAAGAGGCCCCCGAAAGAACGTTTATAAGAATACGAGTAAAAAAAGTGCGGGCATAATGGCTCAGAATTGGAACAAAGGATCGAATCGTATGCTGAAACTGAACAAATTTATCTGCTGGCCGCTGGGCTTGTGGCCACTCGACGACGACGGGATTTTCTCCTGGTTCCGATTGGTTTTTGCTGCCATTAATCAGGTAAATGCTTCAGATCCTTTTGGCAGTTGTATTAGACGAGCGAAGCACAGCGTTGACGTTTGCACATTCAAAGCTGTGGATGATGAGCGTCCAACTGGCGGCGGTATTTCTCAACTGCGGTGACTCGAGCGACAAAGTCGACTACGTCATGATGACGGTGTGCGCAGCAATGGCCCTGACGAAGATGATCGCGTTGCGCGTCCACATGGCCAAGATTCGCGAGGTCTTGCTCGGCTCGCTCGACGATTGGACGGCCTTGGACGAGAGCAACGACGAGCAGGACCGATCGCTGATGTGGTCTTACGGTAAGACCGGCCGCAAAGTCATATTCTACCAGATGATCAATTGTTACGTGTCGAACACGATCATCGTTGTTGGATCTCTTCCCTTCCTCATGCCGCCGATGGACCAGAGCAACGCTACTCTCGGGTGAGTCCTTTGTTATAGTCCTTCGGCTTCAGCCGATACCATCCGATATTGCGCAATGATTCACAGAGCAAGCAACGAAACGATGACAGGGATGGTTCGGCAACTACCCCTCCGAACCGGTTGCATGTTCGGTAACAGTAGGAACGGCCTCTACGCGAGTCTGTACGTCTTCGAGACTTTGACCATCCAGACCACGGCTCACGGCAACATTGGCTTGGACTGCTTCGTTTTCAGCCTCATGATGCACCTGTGCGGCCAGTTGGAGCTGCTGCGAAATCGGCTCTCGACGATCGGCAATAGAAGAAACGCCGAGATCAAAGAGGAGGAGGAGGAGGAGCGGGAGGAAACCGGCCGGGAGATCCGCGAGCGCATCGAGAGACACTCGCAGCTGCTGGAGCTGGCCTCGGGTCTGAACGTGACCCTGTCGGGTGTGCTGATCGTGCAGCTGCTGCTGAACGCCGGCCTCAACCTCATGCTGTGCATCCGCATAATCCTGGCGCTGAAGAGCGGCGTGGCTCTGGCCGCGGTGAGGCCCCTCCTGGCCTTCGGGGTGCTCATGCTGCAGCTCTTCCTGCTGTGCTACGCGAGCGAGCGGCTCTGCCAGCAGCACGAGGCCCTCGTCGACTCCATTTACCGTAGCAAATGGTACGAGCTGCCGATCGAGCAGAGGAGGAACCTCAATTTCATGGCGGCGAGATCGAGCAAGCCGATTTACCTTCTGGCCGGTCACTTTTACGCCATGAACCTCGAGAACTTCAAGAACATACTCAAAGCTTCCTTCTCCTACTTTTCCATACTGAGAATTATGTTCGACGCCGAAGAGTTTTAGCCTTGATCCTGGATCAAGCTCCTAATTCCTTGTCAAAGAAAATATTCGGCAAAATGTATACATATATATATTTATCAGCACATGCAAGAATAAAGGCAATTAATCAGCAGCAAGCTGTAATTCGTAAGTCGAGGTAGGATTTGAAATCGATGCCGTGAGTCGTAGATAGGTAGACTATGGACGATAAGCCAGAAATCGGTAATACCGCGACGATGCATCGACCCGGCTATCGTCGGTACGGGCCCTTTGGTGCATTGGCGTCAGAGGTCGCGCCGATCGGCGCATCTCGCCAGTCGCCACAGCAGGCCGGACTGGGTACAGGTGCGCTCGAGTCGGACTGCGAGTGGACACCCGCGCAGTGCATACGCACTCGGAGCTCACCAGTCTCGGGTGACTCGCCACTCGCCAGTCGCCGTTCGCCATTCGCAATCGCACAGTTGTATGAATTTGCCGGCGCTCATGCTCGCAGCTCGCTGCCTCGTGTACAGTACTTTATGCTCCTACCGCGATGTTACACCTATACTCGAGCCAGTTCCGAACTTTGGAAATCCGCCGCCACGAATCTTGGCCAATGATTTAGTGGACATTTGGCGCTGTGTCGCATCGACAGCTTGCGAATTTGCGATTCAGCTGCTTACTGATATGGTCGTTGTTATACGTTGGCGCGGTTTCGTAGCGCCTGTCGGTCACACGCACGCAGTCCTCGTACGCAAGTCGCAAGCTGTCGATGCGACACCTATTTTTCCACCAAAGTCAAAATGCATCATGCCGTAGATGGAGATTCGAGGAAACGAGCTTAAATCCTCGAATCGGCGTTTCCACGAACACCTCGCGTAAGTCGCGCGACTCACGCATGCCCGCGTCGCACTTGGTCGGAAAATCGTCTACTGTAACGTACGACGACTCTAGCTCTATAGGCACTGTGGAACAAAAGCCGAAGCAGTGGGCATGCTTTGTGCGTGCTAGGAAAATCAGCGATAGCAACGATCGCACGGCGAGCGTCCCTCGTGCCAGCGTCAGTCGAGCAGTTCTGCTGCTGCTATTTCGTAACGATACGCGTCGATCGCGACATTACGGCACGTCGACTCGACGACTTAGCCTCGGCATTTTTTTTTATATACTCGAAATCAATCGAAAACTCGTCGACTGCTCGGGCTCTCGTACATCGATCGCCAATTCCGAGGCTTTTGGCCAGTACACGCATGTATGGGTACGCGTATATAGCACACATTATACAAATAGCAATGCTCGGTCCGGAACGTGTATCGCGCGAATATAACAGTCTCTTTTTACTCTCTCTCTCTCTCTCTCTCTCTTTCCCGCTTATGTGTACTATAGCTCGGCGATTCTCGGCAGCTCGTAGCACACACACACACACACACTCGAACGCGTATATAGATATAGCGTGCGTGTGTATATTGGCGCAGTCATCCGCGCGCGCCTGCTGTATGGTGCCTTGTCTCGATGTGTTTTCTTTCAGTAACGCGCCGTGCGTGTCTACGGAGCCGTGTGTTCTCTGAGCTGCTCGCGAATCAGAGGCGCACTGCTTGAGCACGCCACAGCCACACACACTTAGTACATACATACTCGCTCGCTCGCGCATGGACAGAGAGATAAACCACGCGCGAATCGACCCTTTAACACATGTAACGTTAAGTTTAGTGTAGTATACGTTTTAATGTATATGGTGGTGCCAGTGCAACTGTGAGTGCCGTTTCCCAACTGCAACTAGTTCAAAGTAAAGCAGTGCGACACAATAGCTGTTGATCGACGATACAGCCCAGGCAAATTTAATCTTTCGTCCCGAGGATACGAGTCGCATACGCCGCTGCACATCACGTACGCGACCAGAGACAATGTGTCTGTCTATATACGGTGAGTACGCGTGTACCGATGCCTCACCGTCACCGGCTCAAAGATCCTCTCTCTCTCTCTCTCTCTCCCTGACTCGTCGGTGCTGCTGCACTCGAGCGCGTTCCAACTGACACTCGTTCCATTTTACACTTTTATCATCTTTTTTTTTTTGCAAAACGAGGTTATGCCAATGGCCAGAGTTGTGCCTGACATTTTTTGCAAGTCACAAGCGTCGATTAAGCTAGCTAGTTTCTTAATTCCGCGGACGAGGTGGAGAAAAAAAAAAGTGCGCTAGGCGCGTGCACGCAAAGCCGCTATTCTCTCTCTCATTATACTTACGTAGGATCGAGCAGTGCATTATACCGCAGCAAATGCATCGAGTGAGATGTGTTCGCCAGAGAGAAGCAACAGGTTTTTTTGGCGCCGCCGTGCCGCGCGCGCACACAGTAGCATTAGTACGCGCTCTTGGCTTTTCCTTTCAAAACAAAAGCCTTGCTCGGAATGTGTCAAATGAAAGAAATAGTGCGATAATGAACAAGACGTTGGGTCTCCTCGAGGGCAAACTCTGTGAATCCCCGTGCTGTGATTCCCGAGTAGGGTTATGTTTTCTGCCTTCGAAGTATTCGCAATTCACCGATATTTTATTGACGCTTAATCTCAACGACTGAGTAGGCCATCATCGGTGCTAGCTTTTGCATAATTATAATTACTATGTTTACGTTAACATTTTATTTTACGCTCGCGTTCATCAACTAATGCTCGATTCTCTTTAGACTTGCAAATGATGTGACTGAGTTTTTCAGCCTTGTACGATTTAAATGTACGTTTTTTTTTCTTTGAGCGCATGGCTATATATACATTGCGATTCTTGCGAATCGTTTCGCACGCGCACCGTACAGTATACACAAACGTATACAAGCGAAAATTACATTAGTCAGATTAAAACGCTATTTTACGTAATTTTAGCCTAGTTATCGAAGCTTTATCGACGATTCGTATATAACGTATATAACGAGAATGTATAAGATACGCGCTTACATATTAACCCGAGTAATGTTCCTTGCAAGTCGATAAAATCGTCGTTGCGAGGAAAAAGGAAGAAATATCAACGACGGACAAGTACATCGGTCTATTTCCACCTATGTTTGACAAAAGGGAGCGACGCGACGATCGCGACTCCTACGTCTTTTTTCCGTGAACTCTTGGGAACGTATCGAGGTCGTGTATGCGGCAAAGACGACGGCGAACTCAATTGCTTTTTTTGCCACTTTAATTGTTTTGCGTTGCCGTGTACCTCGTTATCGTTTTTCTAAGCGCGCACAGCTGTTTATTATATTTTAATATTTCTTTATTGCACAAAAAGTGACTTCTCGGGTCGCAACTCGTAAGTGTGAACGTGATTTCGAATCGTTTATCTCTTGTTATATTCTAGCTCTTCCTAGCCGCAGAGCTGATTACATCGTCATTTTTTTCACTTTGTGTCAACGCAAAACTACTTTGACTAGTAGCTGCACGCGCAATAACGTCTCACCCTGTGTTTGTACAAGTTAATCGACATCTCACTTATGCGCAATGAGCCAAAGGGTATAATAATGAAAGTACTGCTATTGGAGAACGAGCTTTGACAATCAATTATTACAATTTTACATGCATTAGAAGAAAAAAAAAAGATTTATAACTTTACTTTGCATCTAAAAGCTGTCATTGTCTGTGCAATGGAAAGTTCTCGGTAAAAAATAACAACAATTTGTATGTGTAAATTTTTCGTTGATCAAGTTCCTTGAAATATGTATCTAAATAACCTCGCGCGTATTTTTAATGAATAATTGAGAAAAAAGGCAGCGAAGCATCCTAAGCGGTAGACAAGTCCATAATATAGAGGTAGAAGTTCAAGAGCTCGCGCGCCAAGACTGCACACGCTGTGTACGACGTGTGGTCGATCGAATCGCGGCTCGTTTTATGCGAAAGAAGCCTTGACCATGACTATTGTCTATATCACGTCTAATGAGCTAAGTTCGACGGCTAATGTGTAGTTTTCCATTTGCGAAAAACCTCGGCGATACAATACCTAATAAATACTTATACATTTTTATACGTACACGCGTGCGCGAAAGCAAACGAAAGCGGAAACGCGTGTGCGGTGGCGTCAATCGTCCTCGCGGCTCAAGACTTTTTTTGCTGTACAGTTCGAGTCGAAAAAGTATCGTTACCAGCGTTGCTCGCACATCCAAGTCGTGCATGTTGTATACGTGTCTGCTAGATACTTGCTACAAGCCATGTAAATAATAATAACAACAATGATAATAAAAGGCGCGCGCGAGGCAACCTTCGCGGTCAACTCCGACGGCATAAAAATTACTTAGAGCCCAAGCCCAAGGGTCGTCGCGATCATCGTCGCTTGCTTGCCCTGTCTACTCGTAAAATACATCGGACTATCTACCACCGGTGCCGCTGCTCGTACTGGACACAAAACATGTAATTAATTAAAACTGACAATTATGCGCGCTGCCGTGTCGTGTATACGCCTCTTACGTAATGCTCTTCCGCGGCGTTGAGTTATTTCTGCAGCGCCGATTTTCTATGCCATTTTCGATCTCGGCCGTTTGTTTACCAATGCCAATTATCCACGAAACTGGTCTGAAAACTTGACGGAACAAAAATTTAACATGCATCAATCACGTACGGCTCCTGTTTTGGTCGAATAATTGCATCTCGGGCCGAATGCACATATTAAGAAGCTGAGAGTGGAAATAGTTACAAGCTTTTAAGGGCATTGGTTCCCCTTTGCAGCGACAAAGTAATCTCGCTCGAACGGAACTATTTATTTTCTAACCATTTGCTCGTTTTATTTATTTATTTTCTCTTTCAACACGTGCGCACAGTAAATAAGTTGGCGTACAAAAGTTGGTCGGACAACGGCTACAAGTGTAAAGACGCGGAAAACAATGATTTTGTGAATCCAAGTCGCACTCGGTGCGATTGCGACGTGTCCTTCGAATATCGCTGTCGTTTACCTCGCAGTATGCTAAACATTTCGTATCTTTTGTCCCGCCTGAGATTATTACGCTATAATTATATTTTTGTTACAGCGAATGATGCCGACAAGGTCGTTCGCTCGCGCACACGTTACGACGCGCTGCGAGAAAAATATTATTTTTCTCTCATTTTCGTTAATCCGAATTCCGTCAAAGTTCGTAATTACGTTTTTCCTCGTTCAATTATTGTTTTCACTTTACGATAATAGTTGAACCGCGCCTGCTGCATTAAAGGCATTATCGTGTAGCGCGGGGCCTCGCCCATAATCGTAATAGTGCGCCGCCGTCCCTTGCGAGATATCCGCGCGCATTTCACCATTGTGCGGCTATGCGTCGACTCGATGCCACTATAGCTGCTTTTCATTAAATTTGTCTTATTTACCCAAGCTTTCCTCGTTCGTTTAGCTAATCGACATTGACCCACTGAGCTATTTCGACATTTTCTCTCTTTTACGCGTTCAGCAGCAGCGCCGTTTAGGTACGACAAAAATGTGCGAGATTCATCATATCATTGTTCTTCCAATCGCTGCCAATTCAAGTTTAAGTTCACGCGCACGGAACAACGGCCAAGTGCAAATCAAACTAACATGTAACCGGCCGTTATATTTACGAGCCTGATACAATCGTTCGCTTTTTTACTCGAGCTTCAATGATCCTCATTGTTCTATCTCGTCTTACATCTAAACTGTATTCTGCAAAATATTTTTTTAATCAGCCTGCAATTCCTAGAATCGTAAAATATGCCGATAAGCTCCGAGATTGAGACCGAGATCATTTTCAACGTTTACAGTTTTACTCGAATAAAGAATGTTTAGTATACCAAAATTTGACCATGAAAATTTGTCGTAAAGTCATTTATTATCTGTCATTGAATTTTAATTCCGGTTCAAACTCTCTTTTGATCTCCACTTGTTTTTTATACATAGGCATAAATAAATGAAAACACTTCTCATGAATTCATTAATTTAAATGAAATGAAATAAACGTCTTATCAAAAAATGTTTAGTAGGTCATTCGAGTGCTTAAATCAGAGTTAAAATGCCCAATTGTGGAGAATTTAAATCTGCCGAGATCGCTACAATAACAATTAAAAATAGGTATATGACTTTTAACGAAGATGGGGGTATTGGGAATCTTTTCCTCAAGAAAATGCTTGTTCATAGGCCTGAGCGAATCTCTTGGTAGCTTAAAATTGCTAAGACTAGTCGATTAATCTAATTTTAGCATCGTCTGTCTTTCTTTCTCGATCTCTCTTTCGACTCTTTTTTCATAAGTTTCAATCGAGCTAAAGGCACGTGTTTGTGTGCAAACGAGTATGTTACGGACCATTTTTATACGATATTGATATATTTTTAAATTAGCAACCTATGGTTGCAGACGAAAATCAATTACTTTGATCATTTACAAAGTCAATCAATTTCAAAGATTTTTTGTTGGAGCGCGTAAAGTAAATGACGTGCCCGTAAGACAATTTAATGACTGGAACGCCCCCAAGCGCAATGATTTTCGTTCGCATGCAGGTCGTTGTTCATTAGTCAAGTATACAGTGCATACAATAAATCGTGCAACAATATCATCTAGCTGCTTGGGCCATTCTATCAATCACCAACGAATGAAAATATTTTTTCACTTTTTACTCTCTATATTATTCGTGACAGTGTTGCCTCATGACTTTGTTTCTCTTTGATTAGACGCTCGAGTCTGTTTGTTTATAAGCATTATAAGTACATACGAAATGTATATACGTATTGAACGAAGGGGGCAAATTTGTCATTGCGTGTGTCGTCCTCGTCATCTTTGTAGCCGCCGTTGTTGTTTCCTTTGCCATTATAACGTATGTGACAACGGAGTGTTGTGCATGCACGATGATGTGTTTATTATGTCAAGTACATATAGCATGCGACTCGCCACGACACGAGTGTACTACGCTTGATTTTTCAATTTCCTCTGATGTAAGACACGGAGCTGCAGTACAGCATCGAGTGTAATTGCAATTTTTGCATTGCAGCTCAGAAAAAAATGAAAGCACCGGGTCAATTTTTTCGCTTATCGTTCATCAGTCCAGGCCTATACTGTATCGACTTAAATATCATCGTCTTCATTTAATTACACCTGAAAGAAATGTTGCCTACTAGGCGCGAAGGTGATGGGCAATTGTATTACTCAACTTTTTCTAACAAATGAAAGATGAGGGATCGTCGATTATTACGAAACTTACATTCCGAAAATGACAGTTTTTTGTTTTTAATTTTTGGAGAAATTTACGTTATAGCTTTAAAAAAAGTTTTCGGCCACCGTTATCAAGAGGTGCGGTAGCACCTAGCCGGCAAAGTATAAAAAAAAAGTTATTAAAAAATTATTTTCAAAAAAAAATTATTCAAAAAAAATTTTTCAAAATAAACTTTTTTAAAAAAAAATTTTTATGAATAAAAAAAAAATGTAGTTTACAAATATGTAAACCAAATTGTCCTACGAGGTCTGGTTCAAAATCTCATTTTCGAGCCCATCACAGAGCTTCCTCGATGAGGAAGCAATTTTTCAAAAATAGTATATTTTGCACCTAGGGAGTGAAAAACTGGAAAGTCTCAGAGGACGTGTAATTTATCAGCCGAGGCGAAGCCGAGGTTGATAATCACGTACTCTGAGACTTTCTTTTTTCGCTACATAGGTGCAAATACAATTTTTTGTGAATCCCCCAGCCTAAAGTAACATTTTGGTTTTGCTCAGGGGGAGCAAAATGTTACTTTAGGCTGGGGTAGCACAAAAAAAATTTTTATGAAAAAAATTTTTATGCAAAAAAATATTTATAAAAAAATTATTTATAATAATAAATTGTTTATAATTTTTATAAAGAAAATATAATTATTAAAATATTAGTTTATTCCATTGAATTCCATTGAAATTAGCCTTATTGAGCTAAGAAATGTCGGCTAGGTGCAGCGCACCTATTCTATACATCTGCACGAAAGAAATAAAAAAAGGTAGTT
>CACVKI010145509.1:4645-18698 GCA_902732785.1 Trichogramma evanescens | reverse complement strand
ACATTTATGTATACGCCACCTGTTGACGATTTATGAAGCTAAAAACTTACTCGGAAGTATCTAGAAAGCTTTTTGAAAGTTTCATTGAAAGTTTCAAAATAACCTTTCAGGAAACATTCATAAAAACTTTTAAGAAACTTTCCTGAAAGCATTAATAAAACGTTCACTTAGAACTCTATGAAATATTCCTCGCAACCTTTCAGGAAACGTTCAAGAAGCTTCCATGGAAACTATTTGAAAAGCCTCCTAAAAGTTCCTCGTAAGTTTCCATGAAGCTTCCTTGAAGCTATTATTGAGGCTTCTAGAATTGTTTCATGAAAGCATCCCTGGAAGAATTAGGGAAGCTTCCTGAATGTTTTGACGAAACCTTGAAAAAAATATTTTTTGAAATCTTCCTTACAACCTTTCGGGAAACTTTCGAAAAGATTCCATGAAAGCTTTTCTTGTATGCTTCCGGGAAGCTAAAAAAAAATTTTTGAAAACTTTCTGGAATCTTTCATAGAAAGCTTTCTTGAAAGGTTTCACGGGAAGCTTTCATGCTATGTGGGGAGGTACCCGATTCATTCACTACTTTTATGGATAGTTCCTTTTCTTACGAAATTTTCATAATGAACATTGCAGAAATCCTTTTATAACTCGTCTACAAAGTTTTCGTGTGAATTATCAAATTTTGTCGTTACTTCTATTTTCGTATATTCGACATTTTCGAATTATTCAACGAAATGCTTTCTTTCTTTCAATATTCGAAAACCTACATAGAAGTTCTATGTTCTCATCGAAGAATACGAGTCTACAGAAGTAACGACAAAATTTGATAATTCACACGAAAACTTTGTAGACGAGTAATAAAAGAATTTCTGCAATTTTCATAATGAAAATTTCGTAAGAAAAGAAACTATCCATAAAAGTAGTGAATGAATCGGGTACCTCTAAAAGAAAAACTTGTAAAATTTTTTTTCATTTTTTTGCGTTCCGACCTCCATTTTGTTTCTTTAAACATTAATTTTTCCAATCGAAATTCCGCTTACTTTTAGTTTAGACATCGAGGACGTGATATTTGTACGAAAACCATGAGATTTTAAATGGTTTCCGTTTGGAAAATCGAAAAATAAAAAAATTTTTTTTTTTAAAATAACGTTTTTTTGGATAAAATCAACCATAACTTTTGACCTGATCATTTTTTCGAAAATCTGAGCTCAGATTCTTAAAGGACATTAAATTTTACATAAGAACAGGCTACTCGTATATTTTTTTGACCCCTTTTTCATCAAAAATACAGCGACCGAAATGAGTGTCAAAAAAACGTCCTCTTGGGACTTAATGGGTTAATTGATTTTATAGGTCCTTTTCCCGCAGGAATTAAAAATTACCGCTTCATCCTAGTAACTGTCAACGTATTCACCAAATTTGTCCAACTTGTAGCGGCATACTGCATGCGCTACAAGCCATTTGAAATTCACTCTTGAGCTCACGCGTAGAAATTAATTGTCAAGACGAAGACGAGCCCATACACCTTGCCCTATCACACATGTATGTCTCTTTATACACTTTAGCACCCAGAAGAGACAAGCAACACGACAAGAGAGAGAGAGAGAGAAACACCAAGAGATCCTATGAGATTCTTTCGCGAGTGTTAATTGCTCTCTGATTTAGCCAGACGAGTACACCTATATTACCATAGACGTGAATAATTGTAACTTGAACTACGAATTTGTAAAACTTGAACTACAAATTGCTAATTATTATTATTTCTTCAATTGTATTTTAAGGTCCACGGGCCGCGTATCACGTGGTGGCGCCCATATTCCTATATTTAGCAAGAAACTAGCATTCATGTTTTGTAGTCAATAAACTTTCATTATTTGTTACAAATTAACCTAAAACATCTTGTCATATTTATTCAAGACGAACGAAATCCCCCTTATAAACTATATCCAATCGTCAACGCCACGGCGTACATTTCCTTCAACCGGATCTTATATGACTAGATCGGAAAGTTTGAACCAATAAAATGGATTAGGAGTGATAGAGGATCGAAAATGTGACAGGCCGCGATGAAAAACCAAGGTATCGAAATTATATTTTCCAGCATACGACACCCACAGAGAAACCTTGTGGAGCGATACAATAAAGAGATTGGCCGATTTCTACGCACATTGGTAGAACAGGAGCACAAGACATGGTCGATTTGGTGTAATCTCATCGCAGAGGTAATAAATCCGACAATTAACGATACGACGGGTCACATGCCAGCGGAACTGCAGACAGGCCAGAAAACGGAGCGCATTTGTACTCACATAGTTGTAGTGCCACCGAGAGACAAAGCACAAGCAGAGAAGCTGCAAGAAGCCTTATGAGAATCGGCAATAGACGCGCCAAACGGCACATTATGAGTGCTCTCAAAGAGGAACGCTACGTTGCAATATATGCATGTTATACTACTGCCTTCATCTGTATTGATAAAATTTTGAAAATACGTTTTTCAGTACACAACTTGTAAGAGATGAGGGTGTATCATGGGACTATAAGTGTAATAATTACAATACAAAATGACGATTTTTTGGATAAATTTTAAATTGTCAATTATAAATTTTTAAAAAAGAAATCCGAAAAAGTTTACTTCTTATGTAACTTTTAGTTTAGTAACGATAATGAAAAATAATTTGTTCCATGATTTATCAGTTAATCTTTTCCAAAGATAGAAATAATACGCATATATATTGCAAGGTAACTAAGGATAGAGGCACGGCAGAAAGTACAAAAATCGACGCGCGCTCGATAAGTCGCGTGGTAACGCGCGTAAATCGAGTACTCGTCAAAGGAGAGAAGCGATCGCCGCCGCTGATTTCCCCATCACACGCTAAGGAACAACGAGTTTGACCCCCGACGGAGCGGTCCCGCAATCTCCCTCTTTCTCTCGCACACAGGAGTGCATAAGGCGCTTTCGTGACGCCACAGAGCGAGCGCGATGAGTGGGGCGCCGCGCGCACATATAAAAGGCGCATGCCGAGTTCACTCGGCCTACTATTTTCTTTTGTCCAAACACACCAATAAGTTCAAGTGAACTTCTAAACAGCCGCGGGCTGCAAAGATAGCCCCCGGGCATAAGATAATTTTAAGTTACTAAATGGGACTTGCTCTGAAATAACAGACAAGCAACCAACACACACACACACCCAAGCCATACGCAGTTATGCGAGGGCAGGGCAGTATGAAGTTAATGAGCTACTCTCATTAATTGTTTGGTATGCTAAACTGTTGTGAATAATAAAGACATCTTTCAATTTTTGCCTATACACAGTCAGTATTCTTAGAGATCAGGAATAATTATTTTTCAATATTGAAATGCATATGACTTTCAAGCGAGTAAAATTTTACAGTTTTCATTTTGAAGATTTTTGATATTTTGATTAATTCAGTAGTCAATCATTTTTCTTTTTTATTAACAATGTGGATACTACTAATATAATTGTTTTGTTACTACCCGGAAATCGTCAATGTTTTCCCGGGCTTTACCGGATTTGTCAATATTTTTTTCGGGGATACCCGGAGTTTGTTTGTTTTAAAAAAACCCGGAAAAATATGTTGTTCATACATATCACTCTTACTTCTGATATTTTGCTATAATGCTATCATCGACTTCATTTGATTGATTGCCATTTTAAGCTCGCTCTCTCTCGCCATACCTCTGGGAACATCCGCCTGTCTCACTCCATCTCCTAAAACCTATGAGGATACGGGTGGAAACGCAAGCGGAGTTCCCGATCCCCAGGCAGGTCAGAAGACGAAGTCCGTCACCTGCTAAGAGACGCCAAACCTCTGCGTGGCGACTCTTCGGAGGGCTGTTTAGGGTAAGGCCAGTGACTCACTAACTACCTGCTCAAGGACTCGCCACCGTCCCGGTCGTCGAACAAAAACCCAAAGGCGCAAAACCGGAAGGTCCATCGGAGCGATGACGTGATGCCAGACGCGCGGCCGCGCATCAGAGACTACTGAACCCTCAGCAAATTCACAACGGTCTGTGAACCAAGTAAAAGATTTAATCAGCCCTTTTCAAGGCTACCAAGACACTTACAACGTGAGAGCAGCATCCTAACATTACCTTTGCATGATCGCACGGCATGAGACTTCATTTCATTTCACTTATCACTGTATCTGATTGAACAATAATTACTATAAATTTTAACAATTATACTTTGCATTGTGGTTATCTTTTGAGAAATAAAAATGTTAGTTTGTTTAAATATTTGTTAAAATGTATTTGATTTCAATAATTTAATAGCTTTGGGATTGATTATTGAATCTTATAGTTAATATAAATGTTAACAATCATATAATAAATTATTGAATTATTTCATCACAAACTTTGCATTATGGTTACAGTTTGAGGGAAAAAATTTTTGCTTCGCTTGGATACTTGACGGAATGTATTGGATTTCATTATTATTAGAGCTAAGCAATTGATCATTGACAATTTGAAATAAAAAGTTTCATAAATAAGAGGGAGAATTTTAAAGTTAGATTAAAATTATAAAGATCAGACTGTCATACTTGGCCCTATTTAATCTTTTGGGAAAAGTATTACCACGGTTTTGAATTATTATATTGTCAGTATTTTAGTGAGCTAGCAGTTTGAAATATAAAATTGTAAGTTTTATAAATACTGTACATATTAAATAAGTAAAAAATAATATTTTCATTTTTCAGTTGCATCTTTCACTCAAATAAAAATAAATAATTTACTTATCTTTCAACCGGTAACATTCATGGTTTTACATATTAATTCTATTTTTGAAAATTAAAAAAAATTAATCATATATTAAAATAGGTAAGAAATGTCCAACATCATCATTAATAAACTCTACCGAGACTGTGATACGCCTCTCAATTTAAATCGCTATTAAATCCTACACCTCTTTTCAATTAAACTATAGAATAAAATTCATAAGAAATTTACTAAAGTTAATGAATATAAGACGAATCTTGGATCATTTCTTCGCAATGTTATTTGACAGAAACTAATTTTTTTCGTATGTTATAAATTATGAAAAGTGACTTACTTTTAAATAAAATGTTCTAATAGGAAATCTTATACAACGATTCCTGTGCTAACCCAGAACTTTATTATTTTCCTAGATGAAAAAAAATAAATAATTCAAAAAGATTTCACAGTCAAGCTTGATTATAAACTAATTATGTTTTTTTTGGTAATATGAATACTCTTTGAAAACTTTATTATGCTTTTCAAAATTGTATTCTATTTTTCATATTTAGTCTGAAATTTTGGTACGGATACACAAGCTTTGATCTAAAAGGGGCCAAATAGTAAAATATTGATAAAACTTACCATAGAAACGTTCTTTCTCTCAGTTTCGTTTCTATAGAGATATTAGAAATATCTGAATATTTACAGAAGCTGATTCTTTTCAATAAAATCTTCATTTCAAGTTCATAAAATCTCACTCTAAAATTTATAGATATTCAATTATACTCTCAATGATAATTTTCTGGTTAATCCAGTGTTATTTTCGAGAACTAAATACATTTCATTCATATATAAAAAAATGCTGCTAAGGAATTAATATACGGTTTTCTGAAGGAGTAAAAGTAGTAATAGTCGACATTTCCTTCTGAGACAAAAAATAACAAATTAATCCTACAAATAACAACTTAAGTTACTTGGTCGTACTTTTTATTATTTTTCAAAAAAATGGTTTTTATGGTTTTTTTTGCTCATTTCCCTATTAAAACGAAATATGAAAATTTTACGTAAAATTCACATAAATCATCTTGGTAAAATGTACGTGAATTATATACGAAACGTATTGAAAATATATGTGAAATCTGTATGAAATTTGTTTCATTTTACTCCATAAATTTCATCCATATTTCAGTTATATATCATCTGAATTTTCAGTAAAATGTATATAAATTTCACGTGTGAAATTTCAAAAATTTTCGACAGAAAATTTCATCAAATTTTTTTCACATGAATATCATGTGAAAAATAAATAATTTTTATTTACATTTCAAATAAAATATGCGTAAAATTTGCTTAAAATTTAAATAAATTGTGTTTGAAAAGCATTTAAAATTTACATAAATTTTATGTATTCAGTTTCGAAAAATTTTGGCAGTAAAATTTAATCGAAATTTTTCTACATGAAATTTATGCGAAATATATGCATATTTCATATTATATTTAAACAAAATTTGTATGAAATTTACTTACAGTAACTCCAAATATCAAGTACATTATGTTTGAAATTTATGTAAATTTCGTGTAAAAATGGTATCGAATATTTTCTATCCTGTTATTTTCATTTTCTTGTGAATAGAATTTACGTGAAATGTAAGTACAGTGTAGATAAAATTTGTATAAAATCTACGCATACAATGTTCGAAATTTAAATGAAATTTACCGGTAAATTGAATGCATTTTATTGCAGTAATTCTGGTTCGATTTTCCTTCATGAAATTCTTGGGAATCATTAATGAAAAAAGGATGAAACTTGCATTAAATTTATTAATTTTTTCACGCGTAAAACATGAATTTATATGATTTCAATAAACCGTTCTACTTGATGCATTATTGGATCAGGAAGATGTATAAGAAATGAATAATAATGGAAAAAAGTAACCTTCAGCCAAATTGGTGTATCGGTAACAAATTTTATTTTATATAATTTAAATAAATATCCAATATTTTATTATTGAATTTTAATAATGTAACATGTGAGGAACATCAGTTAAATACTCTTTTGTCGATACTTTCACATGAACGGCTATATGAGATATTTCAGTTGTTGGAACTGCCAAATATGTTTGTTCTTCAGACAGGATTTGTCGATTAAAACTATCGGTTGTGGTATCCAGTTTTTTATAAATTGTATACTCTTTTTCAGTGTGTATATCTATAATAAATTCTATGATTTTGATGAAAGTACCATCCTTCAATCTAGCGTATGAATTATCTGATCTAACATTTTTTCTCGTTGAAAACAGACAATTATCTTTTACCATTCTGTGAAAAGTTTCTGCTGATTCTTTTAATAAAAATAGTTTATTTATCCATTCATCATTTGTTATTTTAGGCTTCCCGAAATATCTACATGGAGATGATTGGTCTATTTTAAACGATCTGTTGGTAAATTTTTTATCTAAATTTGCGCAAAATGTTAATCTCATTGGTAAATTAACTTCCATGTGTCGCTCCATAATACTTACGCAACACTTGGAATTAAGGCTTCGACAAATTTGATGCAACACTCCTTTATTTGATTTAGCCATGCGTGATATTTCCCCATTACCATTTTCAAATGGATAACCGTGATGTGCCCATAGTGGGCCCCAGTTTTGTACACTCTTTGCCACGTGCAATAGCTGATGGACATTAAAACTCATTGCTTTTTGTGAATACTTTTCTTCCGTTAATACAACGAATCGTTGGAGCTTTTCGTGGGCAACGTGTATATCATTTTCATTTATTGATTGTTGGATCAACATATGGCATGCGTCTACTAATAACTGCCAATGATCTGCATATTCTTTGAAGTTTTCCATTGATCGTAATATCGGTAAACTATAGTATAATAGCCAATTTTCCCATTCTCTGGACTTCCAGTACCGTTTATCTTTCAAAGTGCGAGTTAAACGACATACTTGATTGGGAGCTTTAATTGAAGCTATTATTTCCTCGATTTTTTTTACTACTTTAGGGCCTAAATAGCAACTTTTGCCTGGCTTATCGAACCAATATTTTGCAAACTGTCTGCACACTCCTAAAAAAATACAGTGCATACTGTCAGGCACAAAACCTTCAACAACATCAAAACATGGTAGATCACGTAAAACAGTTGAAGTCTTTACACCCATTATAGTTTTTTTTTCTTGCTTAGATTGTTCCATATGTTCAAGCATATTAGACTTGGTACGCATATCAATCGGATCTTCAAGTAGTACATACTTTACAGTAGTTCCTTTTGTCTTATTTTTGACTGATTTTCCAGGATGCAGGCACCAATTGCAACCATAAAATCCATTAAATTGGGTTATTCCTTGCATAGGCGCACGAGCTACTGAATCAACGCAGCAACAAACTGCATATAACTTGATATTTTTTGCTTTCGAATTTCGAAAAACACAATTGATTCCGTCAACCGATATTTTCTGCAAAGTATCGACAAATACTTTCAAATAGGTATTCATTTCAGGTTTGTTTTTTCCAAACCATAAGGCCCAAGTTATTGTCTCTTTTTGTCGAATATTCGCGGGTATTTCATTAATGGAAATTTGAATTGGCCAAAGAGAATATGTGGAACTTTTAAATACCGGAGATCCATCACTGTTAAAGACACAAGTGGCGTACCAGGTTTGTGCTTCATCATGAATTTTTTCAAAGACTTTTTTATACTGCTTTCCATCGTAAATATCTTTAATATTATCTTTGCATGAATACTTGCCATTCATCACATCTTCATAATAATTCTGGTGTTTTTCTATCAACGTTTTAACGGAATTTTGTATGTCCACTGTAACAAAAAAGTTTACATCTGTACCATTGACTATAACTTCTTTTTCACAAGTAGTGCACAAGACGACTTTTTCCTTTCGTTGAAACTTTCTAATGTAGATCTTACAATTAGGACACACTGCGTGATACTCAATGCCTTCTTTCGAAGATAATAACTTATCGAGTTTGTATCCAGAATCAGGCAAGAGCGGTGTTCCAACAAATGAATTTATCATCTGATACAAGTGTTGAAGGGCGACGTTGGGAAGATTGTACTTCAAGCTGAATTTTAATATCGAAAGCATCATTTCGACCTTACTGGCAATAATAGGTGCATTGACAGGTACATAAGATGAATTTTCTTGTAACATTGAATGTAGGTTGATAAATTTATTGGCATTGCTGTCAGAAGAATAATCATTTTCATTTTCAAACCATGAATCTTCGTCTGATGTGTATAATTCATAATCATCGATTCGATGGTAATCCTAAGTGAAAAATATTAAAATTTCGATTAGTACCAACCCTCTTAGTTAATAGTGTAAGGTCTGAAAAATGCCTTAATTTTTATAAATGCAGCATTAGGCTGTAAAAGCTAAAAAAAAGTTTTTTTCATGAACGATTAGTTAAAACAAAATCTTAAGCTTTGATTGTAATTGCGGTTGAAGCAAATGGGCCAAAAATAATAAGAGACTACATAGAACCAAATTGACTCGTTTACTTTGAACTGAACGGCAGCTAGCTTGAATGTTTTATATGCTAAGCGAATGTAGACTATTGTATTGCAATAAAGTTTGAAACTACTTTGAAGTTTCAAAAAAAAAGTTTTGAAAAAGGTTATTTTAATAACTTCAGTTACGTACAAATTCATCAGAATAACGTTCTTCAAAAGGAAGATGCTCATCATCACTATCAACGTCTCTGGTAGGTGGTTCATCGTTATTTATTTGGTTGATTATCGAACGAGTAACCACGCTTTCTTGATTATATATTGTTTCATCTGTGGTAGCTCCACTATGTATACAATCTGATGGGTTTTCAAAAGTTTCCACATGTAATCCTGATACATCAGATACACTAGCCTCATCATGTGGTTCCCAATTATCAGCTTGTTCTTTTTTCATCATTGCATAGTCCTACATAAATAAAGGTTTAAGTTATATTAGACTGCAACCGATAATATAATTTATTCAATACTTTTCTAATAAATTATACATTAAATGTGCAGAATTACAGTCAACTTCTACAACATTTAATCCGATATGATTTTTATCTATTAATATACAATTAATTTAAAATATAAATAGATTTTTTTGCTCCTAAACTTAAGTGTTGTAGCAGTTGAAATTTCATTAAGTGGTGTCAATACAACTAATTCTGTCAAATTTACGTCTGAGAAGATTGACTCGGTTTGGTATTACTTTGTTCATAGATATGTGCTTACTATTGGAAAATCATAGCCTATATTTCATAGCCGAACAGGTGGTCTATAACTTTTAGGAAATAGACATATTCATATGCTGGCTTAATTTGATGTTCATGAAATCTCATTAATTAAAAACGTAGTTAATGTAAATCATAAAAAGATGTTGCGTAACTGATTTTGATAGTGTTATCAATTATCATACAGACTTGTATTTTCACTTCATTACAAAATCCAAATGGAATAATATTATGAGTCATAACTTCCCGAGTAGTCGAGAAAATTGACCAATGGAATATATGGAAAAAGCAACTTACTAGAATCACTGTCATAATGTCACGCAACATTTTTTTGTAGATTTACGCCTTAACTACGTTTTTGATTTATCAGAATTAAATACAAATCAAGTAAAGACGAGAAGTGAATACGTATATCCAATGTCGAAATAGACGGAACAGACAAATTTCTTCATGAAAGTACCTTTGTAATTACTTTGCTTCCTATTATACAACTATTAACGCCAAAATTATTTTATTTGAATCGGTAAATTGACAAAAATACTTTACCACGTCAGATGCAAAGTTTATTACAAAAACGGAGTCATAGTTATTGCATTTTGTATGTATTCAAATAATCAAGAAATGCTACAGGAAATTCCATTGATAAGGTTGGTTTGGCGATCTTAATTTGAACGCGGTGGGCTCGTTAACACTTCTCTTCTTCCGTCCCAGTATATACGTATCTAACCGGTTTTGCCTACGTTTCTATGAAACTTTATTAAAATTATTAACAATAAAATTGTTTACTAGGAGCAAAATATTTACACTAAGAATTAATTTATCATTTCACATGTGTATTGTCAACGCTAATTCTGCATACTTTTCTGTTTATTATCCTCTTTAAGTACGGAAACAGATACCTGCATATCATCAGTCTCAGGAGGTTGCATAGAGCTTTTTTTTTCCACCTCCATTCGGTTGTTCGTGCAACTTTATTGGCAGTTGGATCAAATTGAAACGGTCTCTTCGACATATTTTACAAAAAATACTGGAAAATAAATTCGAATTAATAATAAGCAAAGTTTTTTTATGGTGTGATGCAAGAAACATGCATCGGTCTAGCATTCCTTTTATCTGCAAACAAATTTAGCTTTACTTAAATAGGTATTGCGGCTATGTGCTTTCAGGTCGAAAAATAGAAAAAAAAAGATTCGGCCTTTTCAGTTCTTACCCTAACGAAAATGGTTTTTGCTAAGAGTCTTTATGAACCACTATAAACTTTCAATAACAGCCTGATTTTGGACTCGAATAAAAATTAAGATAGCTACTAGTAAAAATTAATATTCGCTTAAAAATTTTTTGGGAGGCATCAGAAAAAATCAGAGAAATATGTAGGGATGTTCTTTTTAAGTTGAACGAAAAAGAGGGAATATAATTTGGTTTTTTAACTTTAAAACAATTTTGCGAAAAATAATATTACCGAATATTTTAATGGTTTTTCTACTAAGCATCGATGAAAATCTAACATACATATAGATAGTGAGTGTCATTGAATTGCTTCCTCATAGAGGAAGCTTTGTGTTTTAAAATTGTTACCACAGCCAATGAGAAATTATTTGATGCTCCAAAACATACAGAGAATTGTAAAAATTTGAAACCCCCAGAGTCAAGATCTCTAAAAAAAATTTGAAATTCCGCTGTAGCTACAAATACATCTGAAAGATTCATTTGATAATATATCTTGAACAAATTGCTACATTTCCAAATAAAAATGCATGTAAAATGTACTACGAATTCACATAAAATATACGTACAATATATGTATAATACATTTATGTAAAATTTTTTTAAAATATACTTAAAATTTACATTGAATATACTTATAATTTAAATGAAAAATGCATAAAGATTATGCTGGATAAGTCTTTGCAGAAAACAGATCATTTAAAAAACCAATTATTACTTTTCATTTCCTTCTTTGAAGGGGATACACCTATGATTTCTGACCAAAATATCTATTTATTTTCATTCAAAATTTTTGAAGAAAATTATATCCAATTTCTACATTTCCAAATTTCAGTAAAAATTGTGCCACTTTCAAAGACCTATAATTGCAGACTTCCTAAAAAAATATTTTTTAAACTTTTACTTCCCAATACAGTAAGTCCCAATACAAATTTATCAAAATCCAATCCTCAACAAGCCCTTGCAGTCTAAAGATGTCATTTTAAAAAAATCAAGGATTTAAATGAATTTTAACAATTTTCAGCTATTCTGTCAGTAACTTTAAAGTGAAGTGTTGACAAAGTTTTTTTCCCAGAAATTGTCTAAATTTTCAGAAAAAAAATATATTTGACTGGGTTCTTAACTCTATAAAGTATTAACACAAAAGAGTGTAGCATTAAGTTAAAAATCAACCAAGTTTTATCAGGAGTTTCAAGTAAAAAAAATTCACTGAGATTCATTAGACTGTTATTTCATATCCACTAAAAGTTTCAAATGAGATTCCAACTCTAAAAGGCTCTAGTAATTCAAGCGACTTGGCCATTTGACCAAAATTATGGATAAAGGTAATACGAGTACTTGGTGCTTTGAGGTTTAATTTTCTATAAAATTCAACTCTTTCCAGTAATGAGAGTTGGTTTAATATCTATTATCAATTAAGAATAAAAAAGTACAAATATGCCATTATAACAGTTAAAAATCATAATTTGCTCTTGGACTAGAGAACAAAGAAATAGAACTAATCAATATTAGCTCTACAGTGAAAGAAGTATTGTATATTATGTTGTTACAACTAAGACTTGCTTTCAGCTTTATATTTTGACAGGTCGAGGTTAATATCCTCGGTGCACCAGCAGCTAAATAATGACACTGTTGAGTTAGGTTGCATGAAATAAAAATACATTATTTCATTGTATTTGTACTTATTAATAAGGATGGAGCCGGTAGCGGTAGCAACAATTCCAAATTTTACATCTTTAAGTAAGAAAAAGTGTTCAAGAAAAAGTTAATTAGGGATAAAGATACTGTATAAGTTTATATAATATAATGTGCACTAAAATACTTGAAGTGATTTTAAAGTATATATTGAACTTTTGAATAAGCAAAGTCATTATTTGAATATTTTATAAGTTTATCGCAAGTTTCTGATAAAATTTTCAAAGTTACAGAGGTACTTGGGTGCAGGAGAATTATTTTTTGAAATTATTGAGCCTTTGTAGACCTTGGTAACTGAAATTTATTTTCTAAATCATGCGTCAAAGCTCTTTTAAAAGTAGAAAACAATACAGCCTGTATCAATGGTCAGTTATACCTTTATGGGTTGGTATGCATTTTCTTTTCTTTAAATCATCAGATACTGTATCATGATTTTTTTGTATTTTTTTTAATACTGTATAAAGGTAGGAACTAAAGATGCTTCTTGGAGTTACTTATTTTAAATTTTCAGCGCTACAACCACTATTCTTTCACAATTAATACACATTTTCTTTGGGTGAAACGCCTGCCAAATAGCAAAAAAAATTATTCTTCCTTACTTTGATTGTTCATATCATTTCAATTATATCAATCATCTATAATAATTATCTATAATACAGGCTGTGGGTTATGTGCTACTAACAATTCCAAGTGTAATGATCTATCGATCATCTATTTTATAAAAGCTCTAGCAAGAAATACGCATCGCAAGTAGCGTGTAGAATTGTACATCTCTTACATTCAGATAAGAACGGAGCAGCATGAATGGGCACACGCATTATCGAGAGTGACTTTGTATGAGTATTGAGTACTTGCACGAACAAGCAAGCGCGATACTGTATGAATGCTCGCATAAGCACGCACGGATAGAGCGGCGCGTATTAGCATGGGACCGCACGCGTACACTGCGGCACGCACTTGTGTGTATGCGCGCACGTATAGAGCGGCACGCACTTGTGTGCGGGCGCACATGTACACCGCAGCGCGCACTGGTGTGAGTGCGCACACGGACAGAGCCGTGAACATTAGTGTGCGACTATACACATACGCCGCAGCGCGCACTGGTGTGAGTGCGCACACGGACAGAGCCGTGAACGTTAGTGTGCGACTATACACATACGCCGCAGCGCGCACTGGTGT
>CACVKI010145508.1:4472-22461 GCA_902732785.1 Trichogramma evanescens | reverse complement strand
TTTTTTGAGGTTATGGAAGCATATTTTTGCATTTTTGACCTCACCAGTAGAAAGCTGAGGTAAAAATCTATCGAAAACCTATGTTAGTTTATTTTCCTGCATTTTAATTAACCCTTTACGAGCAAGAGGAAAACGGAGCACTCGGGACGTTTTCGCTGCTTGCGCGTGGCCCTAAGGCATTATTGGTGTTTTTACCCATATTTTTTTTTTTTGAAATCGCTGAAAAACAACTAAAAATGACTATTTTCGAGTTATTATTATATTTATCTGAAAGATAAGGATTTTAACTTTCCAAAACTTCATCCAGAATTTAAAAATATTTATTAGGTCAAAAGATAATAATGTTGAAAAGTAGCTAAATTTGCTAATTTTGTAACATAAAATGATTTTTAAGTCGAAAACGAAGCCTCGAACTAAAAAACCACAAGAGTAACTTTTTATTTAGAATTGTTCAAGGAACTTGAGAATGATTTTTAATTAACAAAAAACCCATTTTTGATTGTTTAAACAATTTTTTGTTGATAAATAATTTTTGGGCCACTTGACGCAAATCCACCCGAGATATTCGGTTTCAGGGGGTCAAAATACATGTAAAAAACCTTATTTCATCCGATTCCCCCCATCGGCTACGAGAACCCTCTGGGCCCCCGGACTATTACAACGCCGATCGCCGACCGAGTTGTTGCTACGCCTATAGGAATCTCGTGAGTTATTTCTGACCGAATGCATAGACAAAGAGGGAGAAAAAAGCTCGCGCGGATGGATTTTGATTCGCGATAGAGATCGATCGATTCGTTTTTTTTTTTCATACATATTTTAATACTCGACTTTTTTGTTTATTGTTTTCTTTTGACCCTCAAGCTGCTGCTCTCGCACTCGATTTTCTCGAGACACTGACAAATGATCCGACTGTGGCAGGTCAAAAAAAAAAAAAAAAGAAAAGAAGAAGTAATAATCAGTCCGACGCTCGAAAACAATTTTCTTTTTCATTTGTATTCGCAATGAAGGACGGCCGTCGCGAAGAAAGAAATTATAAGTCTTTCACAAGAATCCTCGCTGCTTTGTCCTCTGCTCTATCTATGTTCTCTCTGTGTCTGTATTATACGTAGTTATACGCGGCGTTATATGAGAGGGAAAAATAATAAGATGTTCGCCGAGCCGAACGGAAGAAGAAGAAGACTCGTCGAGCTGCACGCGGCAGGTTTTTTTTTCGCCCGCACAAAGGAGGCATTTACGCGAACACGTGTATCTATATAATATACCGAACGGACGAAAATATTATATATATACGATGCATAAATCGGCGCAAAGTCACTCGCTGTTATATGGTCCCTGGGTTTTTCTTCGATGTATTTTTCAGAGTTGCGACAGCTTATTGATTACGACGGGCTTTAATTCATCATTACACGAGAAAAATAATATTCTTTCGGATCATTTTTATATACACTTCGATTCGAGCAATAATAAAACTCAATCGTTATCGACGTTTCGAAGTACCCGATTGATATTCGTCGAATTTTCTTGAATACCCGCGCGGCTGATCCATCTTCCATATAACGTTTACCTGTCCGAGGCAAGAAATTGAAAATGGATGCGAGTAATATTTTATATGCATTCGCGTATATTTTCAAGTTGTACTACATACACTCGAGGTAAATTCGAACGTCGATTATTGACTTACATCATGATTAATAATAATAATACCTGCGAGCCAGAATAGTACTATTTCTGATAATCCCATTTCGTGTGTGATCTAATTACTTGGGTGTAATTCGAATTATGACCTGACCTCACACAAGACGATATGATATATTTATTTTTATGATATCTTATCGTGTGTTTGACACGAATAAAATAATAACTTATTAAAAGATTTTAGTGCCATTTCGCTGTCTCTAATTGCGCCTTTAAAAATGTATCGTAACATTAAATTTGCGAAAATATCATGTCGACGCGCAATAAAATTAGCCCATGCGGAAAAAAAAATAAATGCAGTAATATAAAAATTACGGCTTCGTCTTACTAATCCACTTGAGCTCTTTAATTTTATTTCGCTCTTTAATAAATATTTTCGAATCGAGTTACTAAATACGATTTTATTATACAAAATTAAATTTTTTATCCGATCGCTACATCAAAGTGACATCTGCAGATTCGAGGATAGAATTAATATCGGTTCGCAATCGAATATGCGACGTTGATAACGTAGCCAGTGGTTGGTAACGCAGTTTCCGAGGCTCGATAAAAAATGCATGAATCGTGCTTGCAAGCGACATAATCGACTTTCTTCGGCACGCTATATACACGCAATCTGCATCATAACACAGTTTGTTTGTTTATATTATAGCAGATGTCATCGTATAGTGAACCCAATGAGAGTGTAATTATGCTCTCCAGGTATACTGAAATTTTTCCATAAACCATATTAGATATGGTTGAATTTTTGATAAGGAGTGTACATTAAACTTGATAGTCTATTAATAGATTATCTTTTGTTTCTGTGATCATGAAATACTCTTATGGATTGATGAGATTTGAAAATGTACAAACCAACAGTGGTATGGTATTTTTTATTTAAAAAATTGAATTTTCCTTGTGCACGACTTATTTATAAAACGTTTATTTCAGTCAATCATTATACCAATCTATAATGGAGAAAATTGGATTGATTCCTGCTTCAATTCTATTATTAATCAGACAGTTGTATCATTGATTAATCTGGAAATAGCAGTATGCGACGATGCAAGCACAGACAAAACATTGAGCAATCTAGAAAGTTGGGGGAAAAAATTGAAAAAATTGTCTATACCACTGAAAGTATTTAAAAATCTCTCAGGCAAACCCAAAGGAGGTATGATATCAGCTTCATAATAGTTCAATAATGATATTAATGTTTTTTTGACATTTATGTGTTTACAGTCGGTTATGCAAAAAATAGAGCAATTGAAATTTCTACTGGAACGTACTTATGTTTTCAAGATGTTGTTGAGTGTATTTTTAATTCATCTATTTTTCATTATTATGCCATATTGAATGTTGTTCTTTTGTTTCTAGGATGATACTATGCATCCGCAAAGAATCCAGGTTCAGTTTGAGTTAGCAAAAAGAAATAAAAGTGCAGTAAGTATGAGGAATCATGTTAAAACTACTTTGATTATAATTTAGAATTAATCATTCAGATAGTTGGGGGAAGATTTAAGAGGGTACCAGAAAACTCTACAGAAAGATTTTCACGATGGGCAAATAATTTAAGCTCAGAACAGTTAAAGCTTCAAATTTATACTTCTCATGGACCAACTGTAATAATGCCAACATGGTTTTGTCACAGAAATGTTTTTTCAAAGTTAGTTTATTAGTATACATTTTAGTCATTCTCTTATTTAAAAAGATAATTAACTAATTTCAACATTATTAGTGTGGTTGGAGGATTTTGTGAGAATGGGCAAGGAACACCAGAAGACTTGCTATTTTTCTATTCACATTTAGACAACAAAGGAGAAGTTCTGAGAACCGATGAAGTTGTTTTGAACTATACATATCATCCTGAAGCAACAACATTTTCTATAAAACAGTAATGTATTTTAATGCTTTCAATTTTAACCAAATAGTTATAATATTCATATCACTTTTTGCAGAGAAACAATATTTAAAATAAGACTGAGTAGATTAATTAATCAAGTCTTGGGTGAATGGTCTAATTTTACAATTTGGAATGCTGGTAAACAAGGAAGACATTTTTATCGAGCATTAAATAATGATTTGCAAGTGAGTTATTTTTTAGAAAACACTTTTAATCAAAAATATAATTCATATTAATTAGAATTATTTGCATTAAATTTTAGAACAAAGTTACAGCACTGTGTGACATCGATGAAAAAAAAATTGGACAAAAATATGCACCTTATGATTCTCACCAAAGAAAAGTTATAAATTCTATTCCTATTATACATTTTTCGGAAGCAGTGCCTCCATTTGTTATTTGTGTTAAATTAGTATGAATTTTGGTTTACTATTACACAGTCATTTAATTTACATAAATTTAAAAATCTCTTGTTTTTAGGATATGACTAATGGAAAATTTGAAGAAAATCTCAAGTCCTTAGATTTAAAAGAAGGAACAGATTACATACTTTTTAATTAAAAGTATAAAATGTTAGTATTTGACTGTAAATTTATATTTTACACTTAAAAATTGTTAAAAAACAGATTTTTATGATGAAAAGATGCTCAAAAGCAAAATAAACTTTGAAGTTCTAAAAAGTCATTGCAATTTTTTTATCACAAAGAGTTATGTTACTTAAAGTTAAACACAAAACACAATCATCACTTACAAAACTAAGAACAAACAAATTTGTAACATCATAGACTTAGAATCTCATGTGTCTGTAAAAATTTTATAGAGATGTATCCAATGCTTTGATTTTAGTGAACTCTAAGAGTTTTTCTTTCTCTATAGTTATAATATCATTATCTTTGTCAACTTCATCATCTTCATCTTCTTCTTTTGGTAAAGCAAATTTTCCCTCAGGATCTCTTAGCTGTTCTTTGCCATCTAAAAATTATTACATTATGAAAAAAATTATTTGAAACTTTAAATAGTTTCATGCATTTGACCAACTTACGTAAAATTTTCATTGTCAGTTGAGATCCTTCTTTAGAACGAGCTAAAACTCTTCCTAGAATTACACTAGACACTTGTGGAGTATAATTTTCTGATATTCTGAAGACCTAAGGTTTAAAATTTTTACAATATAAATGAATAATATCAACTTTTAAAGTATAATTAAATTATAAATAGTATACCTTAAAGGAATAAGTATCAGGTTCAGGTGTTGCTGGAGGAGCCAATTGGGAATTGTCCTGCCCATTTGCTGGTTTTACACTGGAGTTCTGATTTGCTTGTTTTATACTGGAGTTCTGATTTTCTTGTTTTATGCTGGAGTTGTGACTTTCTTGTTTTATACTGAAGTTTTGATACTCCATACTATCACTGACTTCAACCAACTTTTCACTTACTTTCAGTTCTTTTCTTGGTTTTTTATAAGAGAAGGTCAAAGGTGTTGAACTTTGCCCCATACTAAGAAGATTTGATAAATCATTTTTAATGGCAGCATTATTTTTAACTCCATTACTACCATTTACTTGTGTTTTACTACTTGTATTTATGGTTGAATTGTTAGATTCAGAAAATTCGCTACTATCTTCATCGAGCCCTTCAAACCTTATATGTTTTCCAGATGGCAACAAAACAGAACTAACCACTTTTGGTTTTTTATTGTTCGTTTCATTCATTGATATATCACTTTCAGAGATTGTTGCATCTTTCGTCTTCTTTTTCCTTGAACGAACTCTTTTTCTTTTAGAAGATACTAAACTATCATCATTCAAACTGTTGACGCTGTTGTCACCATTAACAGCCATTTTAGAATCATTTGTTTCAACTTCCATAGTGTCATGTAAAGCAGTGCGATAAAAGCTATTAGCTGCCAGATCTGTAAAAAGTAATTATTTATTAGAAAACACATTGTTACAGAAAGGGGCATAGAATCCACTATTGTACACGCACCTGTCTTATTAATTGTTGTATTGTTTGTAGTCATGTATGACTTATCCGATAAATACGGAGTAGATGCATCTAAATTTTGACTTATTTTGCTTGTCTCGAATTCTTCTTTTTCAAAACCATTGGGAAAATTTAATGCAGGATCATGACGTGGATGTTTATATTTGACACTAATGTCGTTTTCCAGTTCCTCATAGTTCATTCCTCTCTTTACTCCACTACACTCATTGATACCAGTACCAGGTACAATCCTACAACATTAAATTCATAATTAGAAATTCAACTAAGAGTACAAAGATAACTGGTTGCCAAAAACAACTTACAGAACGGTGTCATTATTTTCCAACACCCTGACATCTTCGTCCAAGGGCAGAAAAACGTTGGTGTCCTCGTGCGTCGACAGCAGATGAAAGGGCTGACTCACACCGAAAACCTCCTGCACACGATTCGCCAAATGTCTGACATCGAAAATCTTGGTGCTATCGACGAATATCCAGCTGTATCGTCGAGCGTCTTTGAAAACCCGAGACAGGTCGACTTTCACCCTAAAATCGTGCCTCGTCATTTTTATTTTTTTTTTTAATCACTTTATAAACAGTAAAACTCGTAACAGGTCAACGATCAACACAAAAATAGGCACAATTAAACGGGGTGTCTTTCACTCAGTTGAATGTCCACACAAAGTCGACTGGTCTTTGTATATGAAAACTTTTCGGGGCGATCTCGTCGTGTTTGTAACCTCAAACTGTTAAAGCGCCAATTGCAATGTTATGAGCCGGTTGCCGGCTCCAGTTCAGTGTGTGTGCACGCGCGAGCTCGAACGATCGATTCAATTCGCGAGCTCAGTCGATTTGAATTATTACCGTCGGTTGGTAGTCGCTTTTTGTTTAATCGCTCTTAAACTTGGAATATTTCTGAAGATTAATGCATTAATGCGATAAGTATCTCGTTGATTCATTGATACATTAATGCTGAATGCAAGAAGCGTTGTGCAAACTGCTGCGCTCGTTCGACTGCAGTTGTTTCGATTTTGAAAGTAGGTTACAGTTGAATCATCATCACAGCAACCCGCGCAAAATAGTGAACCGTATTTTGTTTCCAAGCTTTGATACAAACGTAAGTAGACGAAGAGTGACGAGCTCTATGTTACAGTTATGAGATTATGTTTACAAATAAACTTTCATTGCATCGTCAAAGTAGACACATGAGTATAGGTATAACTAATTTATTTCGTTCGTATCAAAAATATCCTTCATGGAGTGCTTAGCGAAATATAATTCGATTATTGTGTCTTGTAGTTGAGTGTCAATGTCATCCGAACCATGACTCGATGCGTTCGAAAAGTCCACCTCTCGGCTTCATCGGACATGGCTCGACGTCGTTCACGGAGTCGCGATAGCTCTTCCAGACCTCGGGTAAGTTCAGGCAAACTGTTCCTCCACCTCGCTCGAATTGCGTGTCCTATAATATTACAATATGAGCCAAGAAATGTTCGAAACAAACGCGAAATTGCAAGCGAGTCGTTGAATTTCCATTTCAACCTACCGCGCGATTGATGTCACCGACGCACACCCACGATCGCGCGCCTTTACCATCGATGGATACGGCCCACTTGGAATGGTCGTGGGTGCTCTTGAAGCTGACGCGAGCTTTCGGCAGAGATATCGATTGAACGTTCATGACCCTGCGTAAGATTCAATTCGTTATAGTTACGTATATCTTGTCGATGAGGCGACGAAAAAAATAGAACAATCTTCTCGCCTTGTAGCGTTGCAATCCGAGGGTAGTTTTCCTCGTCCGTTCATCCAAGTCTCGGTGTAGAGATCGGCATTCAATTCTACGGCGACGAAATCATCGTACAAATCTGCGACAAAGAAAAAAGCCAAGTAATTTCACACTTTTCGAATCGCGTGCATTCGAATTCTCACCTCTGTCCCACTTGCTGCTCTTCGCGAACGAAGTAAATTTCATTCCATTTTTAGAGTTAAAATTGGCCATACGATAGTACGGCGGACTTCTCACGCGCACTTGTTTAGCCGCGTCGACCAGCGTGGTGAATTTACCGATCAACTGTTTGGGCATATTTCTTCGATAGACAATAATTTGATTGTACATAAGCTGCTTGCCGATCGAGTTGAAGCTCTCCTCGCTCGTGGACACGCACAAGAAGCTCTGGCCGTTGGCTCGTCCCGAGGACGGATACGAGTATCCGCCCGATGGGTAATCCTTATCGGTGTGATCGACTCGTGCACCCGATTCAACTTTGGTCTTCGATCGCGACACATCCTCCCCGGTGTTCGGCCGAGGCGGAAAATTCGGCACGCTGTGTATCAGCCAGAATCCCTCCTTTCCATCGGTGATCACTGCGCCTTTTGCGTGACCGTTGGTCAGTCTGGCAGGTAGATTGGGCGGCTGGTCGTTGTACAAAATCCATAGAGAGTCGGCCGCGCTTTTCTACGTACGGAAAATTTCGATAAACACAATTAGTGCTTATAGATCGTTGGATATGTATAATTTTGAAATGGTAGATAACTCACGTCGTCGTAAAATTGCGACAGGGTATAAGCGGGTATCGAATTGTTTTTACTTATGTCTTTGCTGGATAGCGTCCATCCGGATTTGTAACTACTGCTATCCATGAATAAATAAGCTACTCCTTGTTTTATCAATTTGTTATTACTTTTTGGTAATCTGGGTAGTTTGTACAACAAAAACCTGAAAAAACATATGATTTTAATGAATTATGTTCAATTTTTTATTGTAGGGAGTACAGGATTATTTATTATATAAATTTAAAGTTTTATTTATTTTAATTATTATTGATTATTGATCAAAATAAATAATAAACTAAATTATCCGGTGCTCACCAAAATCGAAAATGTACAAATATTTATTTTATGCTACACTACATCGAGTATTGAAGTTGAACAAATTATTTATCAAAAACATATGGTATTACTTGATTCGCATAAGCTTCGATGTTAAATTTTTGTTAAATTCCATGATTTACGTACCAATCCACATTTTGATTTTTCTCTCCTTTGCACTGCAGTGCCGAGCTCGACCTGTAACTCTGCGCAAAAGTTAAAACAAATAAAATTGCGAGAACGAACTGTAGCATCGTGCCAAACTACGCCAAAGAGATGAAAAAGAAAATCACGCGGACAACTGCAATCGAGCGAACGATCTCTGTTCTAATTGTAACGTCGGGCTGCGTACTCGACGCATAATTGAAATCCGATTAATTTAGCAGTTCTTATTTTGTTTCTCTTTGTTCGACTCGTCTGACGCATGATAACTCCACTACTACTGGTCAGCGTTTAGCATTATTTTCGATCGCATGCCTCACACGCCAACTGCGCGTAACTCGTGCCTATATATCTATATAATGATACATACCTTGTTAACACGATATCCTCGACTGTGCATATAGCGTGTACAAAGCAGCCTTTGATGACAGTCGAACTGCGCGTTCGGTAGCGCCATCTTTCGTTGCATGGAATAAATCGAACCGGTGCATCTTGTATTACGAATGAGAGAATGAGAGACAACGAATGATAGGCAGCGGTGAAAAAACAACAAGAGCCGCCTATGCGTGAGCACCTTTGTGCGCCTACGAGCTGCAATATTGTTTTTGATTCGCAAGGCAAAATAAAAATTATCATTTTTTTGGAGAGAACGAGGAATAGACACCCAAGTTTGGCTGATCGTGACTTCGGTCAGCTACGTCGTATGCTTTATTTAAATTTGATTCTATCATGATTATATAAAATAAAATCTATTTAATAATCGTAATACAAATGGTAAAATTTTAATATAATAAAAATTCACAGAATTAAACAATAATATTATTATTTTATTCTTAATCGAAACGAAAAAAACAATCATAGGAGAATCAAAGAACACGCATAAAAAGTGGAAAACCAAAAAGAAGAGCGCTTGGAACAATTAATAAATAACGATAACGATAACTTAGTTTTGCCACGGCCCAAAATAAATCATTGATTTTTTTCAACATTTTTATCTGCTATAATTTAGTTTATAAGTTTTCCATAAGTTATTTAATAATAACAATTTTTTACTCTGATATTTACTCAAATTTCGATGTGTAAATATGAAGTCAGTGCTGCCAATCATGAGAGATAGGCTGAAATCTTTCTGATAATTTAACCGGTACCGCAAGCCTCTCGAAAGCAGTGCCTAATATGCAAGCATCTCTGCTTTCTCTCTTGCAGGAGCGTCGCTTAGAGTTGGAGCCACCTGGCAGTGTTGAACTCAAATAGTTTTACTATCTATTTTTATTGAGTACCAGTAACTTAAATGTTGATTCTCAAATTGGAAAGTTGGCCCTCCACTTTGAGAAATGTCGTTATCGTTACTTGACTCATCAACTCCGGCATTCTTTATGCAATACGGAATACAGAATCTTGTACCAAAACTTTTTCATTTTTCTGCGACAAATATGACTTCCAATTTGGAGAACATTTGTATTGATTTACGCGAAGTAGTTGTCCGTGATGCCGCCAGGTGGCACATTCAAATAATTTTGATTCGTTCAGAGAAAGTAGTTAAGTTGAGCAGTTAAGTTTAGCTATCTATAGCCGATTGTGCACTATTCGTATCTACTTGATTGCCAGGCGCTTTGACAATTATTTTCAATTTAAAATTTTTAAGTTTATTGGTACTACATTTTTCCAAGGATTTAAAAAAAATCTTTGTAGTATCTTTGAGTACTATGATTGTGACGTCACGCTCATTTTTAACTGATCATACCTCCGTTAATAATTAATCAATTGAAAAACAAAAAAATACGTGTCCAATGATTTTCAGATATCTACATTGCGGACCTAATAGATTTTTTCATAAGAAATGCGAATTGTCTTAAACTCGGCAAAAGCGACTTTTTTTCCTCTTTTGTATACGTTTTTGTTTGCTGTTTTACTTTTTTTTGTGAGTGGGACACTTCAAATGCTTCAGCATTCGATCACAAGTAATGCATATTTAGTTAATAGCTCGCTTCCAAATTTACAGAGATGGTTCTGTGAAAAATCTATAATTGTGAGAAGCTAGGTTGTCTTTAATTTATTGTAAAGTTTGAAATTTATTTTTCGTTACGAAGGGATGTTTCGAAAATATCGGTAAAATTTTATTTAAAAATGTTTACTAATTCCAGATTTGTAGAAAAAATGCTTGACAATTTTCCGAGTGAACATGGAAAATTTCGGGAAATTTGTCGTCACACCATCATGAAGGTGGGGAAATCTTCAAATGACATGTTCACTTGTTTTTTTTCGTACCCACGAAGACCCACAAGAACAATTCAGCAAGGTCCAGTTGATATCATGCTGATTTCTATACCCATTCTCGATACCATTCGATAACGAATTGATTTTTTCATTATTTATCATTTCAGCTGAAAATAGCAATGATTTAGAAACATTCTTTCATTTTTTTCCTCGCCTCTTGATTATCGGCTCGGATATCTTTAGCCGCTGCTGCTGCTGCGCGCGAAAAGCCTGGCAACGATCCGCAGGCTTGATATCTGGGGCTGAACATTAAAGTGGATTTATTTCGTTGAATCCAGTTATATAAGTTAATCTCGGCGAAAAGATCAAAATTTATCACCGACTCGCGGCTTATATATACGGTTGTACCGGTAAAAAAAAAAAGAAAAAGAAAGTTGAAAAGTCGCCGAGCCAACGTGGCCTTTTGTTTTTTCTCTATATATATTCACTCGAGTCGCCACCCTCACACACGCGCGCGCGCCAACCTTCACACGGCACCTCTCGGATAAAAAGAGGTGCAATATAAGCCCATCCATCGAGAATCACGCGTCGATGCCACTACGAAACACACACACACACACACACACACACACACACACACACACACACAAAAAGGCGCGCACAGAATGTAATTCTCGCGGCTGACATCAGTCGCGCCCCGACATATCGGTGAGACTATTGTATAGACACACGCGTGGATGCATATAAACACGCTCGTATACACGGCATTAATGTTTGTGTGTGTTTAGGTCTACGTAGATTTGCGCTCGCGCGAACCAAGGCTGCCTGCAGCGCGTAAAGCTCGGGATGCATGAGCGCCATGCGAAATGGACCAATTATGCGCTGCGAATAAATCACCGACTCTTCGTCCGTGTGTTATACACGTATAGGTGTACGTGTGTGTCGGCTTTCCGCCACGTAAATTGTGTATATGTACTGTGCGGGTGAGAGAAAACAAAGGCGCATTACCACCCTCCCCCCCAGCACGCGCGGGGCCGACGCGCGACAAATTTTCGTGCAGCCGCAGCAGCAGCAGCAGCAGAGCTTTCGCCGCGAGTAAATCTTGCGATTGTTTATCGGAGTCGCGCATTTCCAAGCCGCGCGACCACCACTCGAGTAGTCGAGGCTTTTCGTCAATTTTTCCTCTTCCGGGGGCCGCAAGGAGAGAGACTGCGGAAAAAAGGGGTGAAAGCCGAAACAAAACAAAGAGCGAGCGAGCGCAGCAGCAGCATGGGGCGCGCAGCAAGTTTTCAGTCTTTTTTTGCACCGCGCGGTATATAATGAAAAGCCTTAAATTCACTTCCTTTCGCCGCGGCGCGGCGGTGGTGGTGGTGGCGTCGACGCGGGTCTATGCTCTTTAGCTGAAAAAACAGCATGTCCGCGAAAGGTCGGAGAGAGAGAGAGAGAGAAAAAGGAGAGAAAAAAGAGAGCGAGAGTTACTGCAAGTCGGTACAACTCGAACGTATTTACAAAAGGAGTCCTGTAGTAAGGGTAGATTTTCTCTCTACGCGTGTGCGCCTCGGAGTCCTACATACACACACACACACACTCACACAATATAAGGCGAGCGAGCCAGAGTTCTCTGTGCCGCTGCTGCACATGTACAGAGCGCCGAGTCTTTTCGAGTGCATTAGCACGCCGGATGCGCAATATAGTCGAGTGGGCGGAAGCTCGAAAGCCAAGCTTTTCCCAAGCCTCGCTCTCGCAAGCTCGGGCGGCGCACATAGAAAGCTCTATCTCTCTCTCATGCGCTTCGAGCTTTAAACGCGAATTTCTATCCTACTGGGTATATGTGAGCAGTTCTCTCTCTCTCTCTTTCTCTTCATTTAAACGTACAATGTCACACTTACCTACTATATACTGCATGATACGAGGTTATCATCGTCCTACTCAGCGAAATACGGAAAATGATTGTTATTATATACGGCGCGGATATAGTATAATATTCACGCGCTTGGCTCTTTTCAAAATTTTCGAAAAAAAAAAAGAAATGAAAAAAGTAAAAATAAAAGAAAGTAAAAAATAGCTCGGCTTACCCGCTTATATACTCCATACGTCGCAAGCTTCTATATCCGTATATGTATTTTGCTCCGGTTCCATATGCTATGTGCCATAGCAGTAACAGCAGCAGCGGCGGCACTAGTTTTATATAATATATGAAATATATATACCTGTATTATAACGTCGACGCTGCGTCGGTGAGCTTTTGACGTTTTCGTTATAATGCGGATATAGAATCTCTCGCCTACTCCCGCGAAAACTTGATGAAAAGCGTCGGCAGCCGCTTGTCACCGCTGTCTATTCTCTCTTGGCGCAAATTTTCAAGCGCGCCCGTACACACATACACACTTTGTGATTTTCCGGGATCTCTGTATAAAACGCATCGTCGTAAATATATTTATTATACGTGTACGAGCTCGAGTTGCGAGAAGAATCTTGGTTTTTCAGTAGCTTTTAAAGCTAACATACCCTTGTAGGATGTAACATAACGCGCTCGTAAATAATTGTTGGAATAGCGCACGCGTTTCGAATTTGGCTCATTCGATCATATAGCTAGTTTGTGCGCTTCATAATGAATCCAATAATACGAGTACCGTGTAAATCGAGCACTTTTGCAAAACGTTGAAAATCTTTGCGCGCAGCTTCACGATAAATGGAAGCGAATCGCTTGGATAAATGAGATATATACGCGTATTTTTCGCACGCGTAACAAACGTATGATTTTGCCGCGCTAAGCAAAAGAGGGAATCCCGCCGCCACCTTGGAATTTAACCGAGGCGTTACGTTTACTTCGGCGACTGTATACATGTAGAGAGACTTTTGGAGCGTCGCCTATCTCTCTCTCTTGCTCCACTCACACGCCCACACATATATACAGCCTCTATACGTCTGTCTTTCTGGCTTATAACTCTGTATGTATGCTCTTATCTGCTTCCACTATTTTCTCTCTCTCTCTCTCTCTCTCTCTCTCTCTCTCTAAGGTTCCTTGCATCTCGCCTCCGCGATATATGTATATAATGCCCGTTTGATTTCACCGAGGTGGGAGGCGAGGAGGGATGAGTCAGGCAGAGGCGCGCACTGGGACTGCCAGGTAAAATTTTACATCGAGATAATCGTGTGCGATACACACAGGGCTCCAAGTGTCCGAGTGTCTTGGAGCAGAAGTAGCTGGTTTGAAACAGAAAGAAAACCAGATAAAGAAATGTTTTTTTCACGAGAATAACTCGGAGAGGCGAACGTATATTGCTGGAAAAATCTCTCGAGTTGTAAGTCGTCGCAGAGACTTATATTACAATCGCATTAATTTTAGCGTATCGTCAACTCGTGAAATTAAAAGTATATAAACGTAAGCTAGCGAAAGTAAGCGGGAAAGTTCGGAGTGGGCCATACGGTCGATCATGTAAATGAATTAGTAATTTGCTTAGATTTCAGTTTCATTTACAAAAATCATTTATCTTGAAAAAAAACTACCTTTTTCTCATTCCTTCGATATCGTTGTCGTTCTGTAGTCGAGTAGATCTTTTCATAGAAACAACCGAAACGAAACGTGTTCATTTTTGACCCGCGACTTCTCGCATACATTTTTAAATGCCGAGTATCTTTTCGTTCTCGTTTAATACTCATCTGCAATTTGATTAGACAGAAGAGCTATTCGTATGACCACTTGCAGCCGCCATCGAGCCGATCGAATTAAACATCTCGAGTTTGAATAAAATGTACGTTAATTCGATTGAAATTGGAGCTCGAGCGTGGCGTGACGTCGCCGTTATGCTTTTTTTTAACTCTCTCTCTCTCTCTCTTTTCTCTGCAATACAGTGTATACTACGTCCATCAGGTCTGGTCTTATAACCGTGGCACCGAGAGTTTCTTCTGTATCGCCCGTTTCGAATTGAATATTCAACGCGTCGGACTTGATAATGGCAAGAGAATCCGATGTTTTAATTGCATAAAGCAGCTGCAGCAGCAGACTCCTTTGTATATTTACTCGTCGGTGGGGCCAGAGCGAGTCTGCTACGTTGGATTGCATTTTTTAACGGGGTATACATTTTTAAACGGCCTCATTTGAATAGCAATTGTGGGTGGCGTGGTGAAAACAAAGACCGACACAACGGCTGGAATGCGATTCGCCGATTTTATTCTCTCGTGCGGTTATGTATAGCACTCGATTGTTTAAACTATTCCGAAGATTTGCCGCGGTTCGCAAAATCTTTTGCTCGGGATTGAGAGAGAGATCAAATATCAACAAACGCGCGCAGCAGCGAAATCCACAGAGGGAAAATTAAATCATGCCAAAAGCCGCAGATAGAGATTATACGCGTTTGCGAGAAATATATACGTATATCAGCTGGAAGCTTAATCTATCTATACGATATTAAACGGTGAATTCTTGCAGGTGGTATATATATATAGTTATAACCGAAGGAGTTGGCTGTATACCAATCAAATCTGCTATCCAGCTCCTCCTTTTGCAGATCTATATACGTGTGGAGCCTGCAGCAGCACAAACACACACACACACACTCACACACCACCCAAAGCATACGTAAACCATGGGTAGCTAATCGTCTCGGAGACTCGGCAGCGCGAGCATATAATATATGTAGTCATTATCTCATGGCGTTTGCCCCAGCTCATTTGCGAAAATCGCTCGTCGATCAACCACCCACTCAACCTCCCCCCACCCCCTTCGCGGCCTGAAGAAAGTCCCCAGCTCTATATGCACACGCTCACACGCAATCATTTACGAGCGTACTCAATTCATTGCCTTAATGCATCGATGGGGGGAGATGTGTACACTTTCTTAATTGGCGCGCGCGCGAAGCGTTGCGGCTAATTATTAATTGCTTTTATTCGTCGACGGTGGGGACAGTTGCCCATCTTTCTATTCTCGTGCCTACGTTGTAAATTTCAGTGGTATTGTTTGGGCGCTAGTTACGAAAAGTGGACAATACTCGACGCGAGTGACAAATATTACTTCAAAACTGTAACTATTAAATTAAAATAAAATAAAGTATAATACATTGGATTAAAAATTGCACCCGAATGAAATTTGCTATGTAAGATATGTAAGATTGCTGCAGAGCTTAAGCAATCGGCTAAAGTACTGTCGAGATGTCGACTAGCCTTGTAAAAATTATTCATCATTTAACATGCCTTAGTACCGATACCGAACGCGAGAAGGCGCGTGTCCGAATTTTGAGAAACTCGCAATAAATGTAATTAAACGGAGTATTATTAACCTAAGTATCTTGAAATGAAGCAATGATCATGAAAGTATATTTTGTATCCCTGAGAAGTAAATCGTGTATCGTTTCAAGTAGTGCACCAAGACCGAAACTTCCACGCGTGCTTCAGGGCGCTCGACATGTGCTTTTGCATAATCCATTCATATAGTCGAGCAATCAGTGCCGGACATCGCGTGTATTTAGTCGAAATTTATAAATATCCCATTTACCCATCAGTGGACGCACCGATGCTTGTTCAAGCGGTCGTTCCCCCAGTCCATGTGTGTGTGTGTGTGTATCCCGACGCTCGGGTGTTTACGCGATGCAGCACAACGGCGATGTCGCTGCTATACGCGAAATGTGGTACACACGCATAAGCTGCGGCCGGCCGCGCTCTGATTGCCGCCGCCAATGCCGCCGTGCTATTAATTCCGTATCGTGGACATTAAAGCTGGCTATAACGAGCTGCGCGCGAGTACATAATGCTGCGTGGGGTATTAACTGTGCGCTGGCGTTGAAAAAAAAAAATTAACGAATAAATAAAAAACGAGATAATTCGTTTCGATTTGACTCGCGCTCGCGCGAAAGCGAGAACGAAAGAAGCGAGCGCAAAATTACGCGCGTTGAAAACAAAACCAAAACAAAAAATTAATTGCCCATTAAAAGTTGAAAAAATCTCACGCCGTCGCGTATAATAATCAGCTTCGTTCTCAACCACTCTCTTTCATATAACGCCCGTCCATAAAATCTTCCGCTAAATTTTCTTTCTCGCGCCCCTCTACGCTGAGATGAGACGATCTCGCGCGAAGCACATATTTCGATTATTATATCGTACATAACACGTACTCACGCGCGTAATGGTAGCGCATAATAATATAAATGCGGAATATATAAACTGATCATTGCCTGAAATCATCCGCAGACTCTTGGGCCGACGCTGCGCTCCGCAGAGGGGCTGGAGCTCGCAGTAATGGAGAGAGGGATATAATAAATTAAACGGCTAATACCCGGCGCACGCAGGCAAAAATAATTTAATAACCCGTAATTAATCTTATGCAAATTAGCCTCTTCGCGGCGCGGCGCGCTAATGCCCCTCCAAAGTCTGTAAATATATATATCGGGCGCCCGGGCTAAAATAAGAAAAATTAAAATGACGTATAATAGCTTCATAATCTCCCGTCTCGAGCCGTCTCTCTCTCTGCACCCCTATAACCTCTGCTACACCCCAAGCTATGGAGCCTCAACGCGCCGAGTCCCATGGCCTGTACGTTTCTAGGCGCAGTCTCGGGAGCGCGGCATTATGGTTTCTTTTTTTTCTTTTTTCTTTTTTTTTTACGAGACTAAAGAATCGGTCTTAATTTTTCAACGCCTCGGCGCGTTGCGCGAGCAGTTTAACTATATAGTATAAAAAAAAGAGGAGACGAGAAAACAACATATATACTGACAGGTGCAAGAAGGCGCGCGCACGAGCAACAGCCTCGAGACGTGGCAGGATATTTAGCGCTGATTTTTCATTTCCATCGGCCAAAGAACATCAAGGCAGCAGCAGCAGCAGCAGCAGCAGCAGCGTTGGCAGTGAAGAAGTAGAGCGCGCGGTGCAAACGTGTCTGTGTCTGTGTAGATGTGTATACACACATACATTTACCGCTGTGCACAAATCGCCCGGTCTGAGATTTACGACGAGGTGTGCAGCCACACGAAGAAGGAAGTCTTCAGCAGCTCAACAGCATTAGGGCGGCTCTCTCTCTCTCTCTCGTACTGCTGCTGCTGCTGCTGCTGCTCCTTCAAGGCGCGCACACGATGGGGAGAAATTTCCTGATTACCTCGTACGATTTACGGATCTGTTTTAACCTCCTCTTTCACGGAGAGAGAGAGAGAGAGAGAGAGAGAGAGAGAGAGAGAGAGAGAGAGAGAGA
>CACVKI010145507.1:0-12250 GCA_902732785.1 Trichogramma evanescens | reverse complement strand
CGAAACCGAGGCCGATAAATACGTGCTCTGGGGCTTTCTTTTTTCGCGGCATAGGCCTGTATACTATTTTTCATACACAGTGGCCCGAAAATCGCATTTCCCGCTTTGCGCAGCGGCAGGGAAGTAGTCACTTTCGGGCCGCTGGTATGAAAATTATTTTTTTTTTTTAGGGAACTACCTTAATTGTTACGTCATCGTGAAAAAATTCGATAAAAATTATACATCAAAGAATAGAAGAATGTTGGCAATTGATTCCACAAACAGAAATAATTTATGATTGAAACTGTTTTGTGAACAAATTAGAAAATATGATATTAATATTTCCAAATTATTTTCAAGTTAAAAAAAAAGTATGAGGAAGCTACTTGCCAATAAATTGGCAGCGGTTTTTTGGATATGAATAACCATGGTTTGTCCATAATTTAGATCAACGAAAGAGCCTCGATTTTCTAGATGCACAATGTAATTTGTTTGATGCATAAACTATTATTAATCATATAATATATGTAATAATTTAAAAACTTAAAAATTGACGTACATGTATCAACTCAAAATTCTCGTCCAAAGAAATAGAATTAGTTGCGAAGACAACGATATAAACAGCCAGGATAAAAAATCATTATTTGTTTTAATGACTCTGAGGATCGTCAAAAGCTATAGTCATTTCCATTACAAAGTGTCAACTCAGGGGAAAATTCTTAAACAAAATCCAAGAGACTTTTGAGTTTCATGTACGAAAAGCATAATTATTTAGAGATCTCTAGGGTTATTTGGAGTTTCATATGCTAAAATTTTGAGTACAAATTTTTCCCTGAACAACCAAACTCTTTTCATAACGAATGATACAAATTATGCAAAATGTATTATCCATGAATTCGTACGAAGAAACTCACAGCTTACGTACTTTCTCTTTACCCGCACTATTCTATGCTAGCTACCTTCAGAAAGAGAGAGAGAGAGTAGGGGCGCGGTCGTATTTGCTCTATCGACCACCGACAGTTTACGAGACAGACCGGAATAAACCGAATGTAAAGTCTTGCTCCTCCTTTCCTGCTTCTTTTTGTGGTGTTCTTTTATATATCACTCTTAAATAACTATTTCATGTCATATCATTTAAAGTAAAATTTAATTAACATTAGAATTTCATCTATGAGTCTTCACTGAATAATAATAAATAATAATAGTGGATGTAAACATTTTTTTTAAAACCTAAATTTCCGGTGGAATAGTGAAAAAATAAAAAATCTCGAAAAACCTTAATTTTTTCTGATTCATACGTACGTACTTATTTTTTTTATAATGCATATTACAGTCATGTGGAGCCCGAAAGGTTATTCAAGCTCTGCGCATGCGCAAAGTTTTTTTCCAAATTATATCAAAATTCAGAAAGAAAAGAAAATGAAACTGAGAGAAAAAACATACATTTTCATACATCAAATACTACGAGAATGTATAAATTATAATTTTAAAAAAATTGTTTACACCTTGGTAGAAAATTAAGCAGTTGCACTGGTTAATTCTAGTCAGCTGGCCATAAACTGGTCAGTTGCGACTGGTCAGTTTTTAATCATTTTATTAGCCATTAATATGGTCAGAAACTGTTTAGCGTACTCTACCGGCGCAAAATCGCATTTTTAGGTTAATAAACACAATCAAGATTTTTGTTGTGTTATGAACGCTCTGTTATAATATTGTTTAGATTCTCTAAAATGCATTATATGTGAATTAGCACCAGAAGTGAAACTTCAGAGTCCTTTTCTTCGGTTGAATTTTCATTTTGGAATTTTCTTAAGCTTTTCTCGATTTTGAATTTTTGTTTTTTTCAATTACATTGTGACTTGTTTAAACTTTAATTTTTTTATTCGTTTGATTTCTTTTAACTTTTTTGGATTTAATTACTTTTTTTCAATTGAACTTTAATTTTTTTTTACTTTTGGATTTACTTACTTTACTTTTTTTACTTTCCTTTACTCAAGTTTACTTTTTCAAGTTTTTGATTTTCTTCTCTTTTTTGAATTTTTTGAACGATTTGCTTTTTACATATATTGATGTTTGAATTTAATTTATAGAAATTTCACTTTTGTTGGTTGTCCTTAGACAGCTAATTATATTATTTTACTAATATTAATTAGTGTTTTTTTTTACTTTACTTTACTTGAGTTTACTTTTATAGGCTCTCAACGACCGCCAAACTGCTCTATGCAAGTCTCAATGTAATTTACCATAACAATGAATATTCTAGGCACATTTCATGAAAAACAACGATACTAAACAAATTAACATAGTGATCTACGAGTACATCGACGGTAGTTGGCATAAGACTCCCCACAGCTAATTACAGCGGTGTCCAAACCAACTTGTCCCGGGCGTCGACCTGAACCGTCCGCCAAATTCGAATCGCGCCAGTTTTCAGTAGTGATTCGGTCACCTTATCGTGTCCGTCCCATAGAGCCAACTTCAGCAGCGAATTGCCTTGCTGTGTGCGGCAATGGGGATCTTGCCCTAGCTCTACTAGTTTACAACTAAGTCCGCGAGTGCGAGAGAGAAAGTATAATAACTATCTCTACACGGAGAGAAAATATACGCGTTTGAGGGAGGACCTGTATCAAGTGAGAATCGCCGGAACGCTTGCCTGGCTCAATCGCTGGCTGTCCGGCGATGATATCCGAAGACTCCAGCGTCGCTTTGGTCGCTCGCACGCTGGGACTTGAGTCGACCTATTTTGTGAGATATTCGACTTTATAGGTTTCCCGGTGACTTTCTCGGAAAAAAATGAAAATTTCGGAAAATTTGACCATACCATTGGAAAGCTGAGACAATTTTCTATCGGAATGGTGAATTCATTAATTTTTTAAAGTGCATTCAGTTACTTTTTCAGCGAGTTACAAATTTAGCGATTAGACTAAATAATCCCTCGTGGCCGTAGTTCGACTCAAGTCCCAGCGTGGAGTCTCCGGCGATCATCGCCGGATAGCAAGCGATTGAATCAGGTAAGCGTTCCGGCGATTCTCGCTTGATACAGGTCCTCCATAAAACGCGTATATTTTCTCTCTGTGTATGGAGCGCAGGCATAAACAATAACTTTGTCGAAGCCAAGTATACTTCCACAAAGCATAATCTATATAAAATATCACATGTGCTGTTGTTTGAGCGAGGAACACGCATAGCGCGAGACAAGAACGTGTGCAAAAAAGACAGTTACATGTCGCTGCGTAGACGTTATGTAGACATGAGCGCGTAGCAGTAGATGCGTGCCTAAAATTCGGCAACCGATGCGGTTAGCCAGCAGCTGTTATCGCGCTGGTCTCCACTTGCCCGTACGAACGCGCCGTTTTCACAGTTTTACCCCTCATACCTAACGCGACTAAAGAAGTTTCCCTTCAAAAATAGAGACGCAAAATTTACGAAAAATGCTCACGAAAAAAGCTGTATTTTAGTAAAAAATAAAAAATTGTTGAAAAAAAGAAATACTTTTCAAAAGTTAATTATTTTCGCGCTCATATTCCAAGATGAATTTTAAAATTTACATACAAATCGAAAATTGCGCATAGTACTTTGTAGGTGAAGTTTTAAAATTGCATGCACTAATATGAAGTAGGCTCCAAGAGGATCCAATTCGATTCATAACTAGAATGCCTCTTTTATAAGTGGAAATAACAAAGCGATAGTTTGGAGCGAACCCAAAAGAGTAATTTTTAAGAATATACTTGCAGGCGTAAATTCATTATGAAATACGGCAATTCTTCGTCGTCTATTATTAAGTGAATGTTTTAAGTCCCTGCTTCACAATGGACGTATAAGTAATCTTTAAAAGTGTGTGTAGATTACGTAAAGTATCAGCGTATTCAGTTCAACAGCAGTTACATCAGTGGTGACTTTGATACAAAATAATCTCAAGTCTTTTTACACAGATGTGTTTTTTTTTATCAGAAGACGTGGGCAGGGTAAACCCTGCAACCAGTGGCCCTCTGAACTCCAGGCATTATCCCCATCGGAACCGTCGCGAAACATTACTTCAGAGGGTGCCTTTTACGAGCATTGCTGGTACATCGATGGTGTCATTCCCTACGTCCCCCATCAACCGCACAGTTATATGCAGTGATTAGGGGTTCAGGAACCTGTAATTCCTTGTTGGTGAGCCACCTTCTCGCGGTCCGGCGTCTCCTCTTGAGTAAAGGACTCAAACTTATTCCACCAGTGCCATCTTTCGAGAGCGTGAACCCCGACTCTCTTGCTTTCGGCACTATCTTCTTGTGAGTCTGGTGAAACTATTTCACCTTATGTTGCTATCATGTAAGTGTTGTTCTAGCTTCTGGTGCTAGCCTCAGGATCTTGTCCTGAGTGCTGAGATGTTAACGCCGTCTTGTGAGTGTCGTTCTCGCTTCCGGCTACGCCTTTTGAGTGTTATACTCGCCGCCTCCGTCTGGCGGGCACGCCCCCCGCCGCTCGCCGCCGCATCGCAATCCTGGATTGTTCACCATCCTCGGGGGCCGCCTCCTTGGACAAGGTTTTTTATTTATAGTGGAATCCGAACCACTTCAGGCCCGAAATTGACCCCACCAGGCGAAAAAGTCACAAGAGACCGTTTCGTGTGATGGGGATCGAACCCGCGTCCTAGACGACGCTCTCAGATTCAGCAGGCAAGAGGCCTAGGCCCCTTACCAACTGAGCCATCGAGGCGTCTATTACACAGATGTGTGAGTGTGTGTTTTTTTTTGTCGGATGTGGGCAGAGTAAACTCTGCAGCCAGTGGCCCCTGCAAAATCAGACATCCCACTGGAACCGTCGTTAGACAATACTTCGGTGGGCGACCCTATAACAGCGTTACACTTGCATCTTCATCTGCCCAGTCCATAATCCCCCATCCACCAAGCGGTGATTACGGGTTCAGGGGCAGTTTTCATCCATAATTGTCACCCGCCACCTGAGTACCCAGTCCCATGTTCACTGCACGGCAAACAAGGGACCGGGGGAAGGGCGGGAGACAACCTCAGAGCCTACGTTCCTCAGCATCAGACCGAGCTCAGTAATCTCTCAGCGCTACATAATCTCGGTGTCAGCGCTGAGGGACATATATACTTTAATTTCACATACCATGTGTTCGCTAATCTTCCTTGTGTCCAAAGCATCTGGCCATTCATTATACACATTGTTGTGTCAGAAAACAGCAATAATCTCCCCTCTCTGCCTCGGCCGGTGGCCGAGACAGGTTTCATGTAATACTCTTCGCTCTTCTTCGATTTCAGGGCGCCCCCTGAAGCCATACACTAAGCACATCAAGTGCCATACACTTTAACCAGCATGCCTGGCTCTTTCTTCAATCCGCAGTTGCTTCATTACAGTGGAAGCGAATGAGCTTACCACTGCCCAGCCTAAGTGCGAGCTGAGCATATACGCTACAACCGTTTTCGAGGTTAATGGCTGCCCTGCTGCATTCCATAAAGATTCACGCTCACGTGCGAACCTCGAGCAGCAGAACAGTACATGCTCTGAATCTTCATCTTCTGTTGGACAAGAAGGGCATGTCGCCAGGTCGTCATGCAAAAAACGGCACAAGTACGCCCTGAAGCATCCGTGCTCCGACAGCAGTTGAGTGAGATAGTAGTTCATCCCCCCATACTCCCGCTGAATCCATGGTCTTAAGTCGGGGATTAGCTTTGCTGTCCATCTTCCTTTGCTTGAACCGGCCCAACGTCTCTGCTAATCATCCAAAGAGCGCGTTCGCTCCAGAGTTCTATCTCTATCTAAGAAAACGCCTTCTTTCTTGTCAATTTCATAAGACCTTGCTCGTTCGTCCGCTTCAAGGTCCAAAGGTAGCACAATCGCGAGGACGCATGCTGCATCATTCGAAATCGTGCGAAAGCCAGCAATAACTCGTAAGCGAATTCGCCGCCTTACCGAGCTGATCTGCCTAGAACAGGCCTTGACGTTCAGCGCTCCATGCCAGATAGGAGCCGCGTATAAGATTACAGACCCAATAACTGAAGCCAAGAGCCTTCTTCGGGACTGCCTAGGTCTTCCAACGTTCGACATGATGCGCGAGAGCGCTGCGGCTACTCCCGACGCTTTCTCGCCTACTTTTTCTAGATGCTCATTGAATCTATATGTACGCCCAAATATCTCAAGGAGGGAGCTGACATTATCGTGCAGTCCTCCGAGCACAGTTCAATGCACTCTGTTTGCTTCCGACTTGTGACGAGTACTGCCTCTGTCTTGTGGTCAGCCAGCTGTAGGCCATTTATTTGTAGCCGGTCTCGGACAATTCTAATTGCTCTGTTCGCTTTCAGCGTGACATCTTCCAAGTGCTTCGCCGTTACCACAATTGCTATACCGTCAGTATAACCGACAATTTTAACACCTTGGGGAAATTGGACTCTCAATACACCATCGTACACGGAGAGAAATACTATATTAAATATCAACACATTCGCAAGCAAAAATTACTATATTCGCTAGTACAATTGCCTCAGAGTCGGATTATGGGCATTTTCTACTACGTACATGCTAAATATTACTATAATATCGGGTTATTTTTGTAACTTTGTAATTCAAAAATTGCTATAATAACATAGTAAAAATTGGTATGTAGCAAATTTTACTATAGATTATGGGAAAATTTGTGGATGAAAATTTCAAAAATTATTTTATATTGTAACAATTTTTACCATAATCAAAGCTTCTCGATTTCATCAACAGATGGAGTATGGTCAATTCCCGCAAGTGGCAGAAAAACTGTCCGATTGGTATATATACAAAAAATTTCGAACAGATAATATACGCGCGATATGTGTAGATAACTAACATACGGTTAGAATACGAAGTGCGCTAATATAAATACACAAATGTTAGGTAGGTTAGTTTTCTAGAGGCAAGCAAATGTTTGTTTGTAAAAATCGACGAGTAAAATAATTCCATGATAGCAGAAAGCAGGGTTAGGTCGAATACTTGGGGCTCTCAAAAAATCGAAAAATCATCTCGGGAAGCCAGAAAATTATTATTTGAATAGTATATTACTGCCCTAGGCCGCGAAAAACAGAAAAGTCCCAGATTACGTGTAAATTAGTGGCCAAGACGAAGCCGAGGCCGATAAACACGTGCTCTGGGGCTTTCTTTTTTCGCGGCATAGGCCTGTATACTATTTTCCATATACAGTGGCTCGAAAATAGCTCTTCCCGTTTTGTGCAGCGGCCAGGAAGTAGTCACTTTCGGGCCGCTGGTATGAAAAATAATTTTACCAATCTAAAAAATACTACATACCTCACCAAAAATTACTATATTACATTACAAAAGTTAATATAGATCGACTCTGAGGCTCTTTTCCTAGAGAACATAGCAAAATTTGCTAGCGAATGTGTTGATATATAGCATAGTATTTGTCTCCGTGTGCATGATATTCCAAAGAGTTGGTCCCAATACGGATCCTTGAGTGACGCCTGCAGTCACTTTGTACATCCTTGTGCCTTCAACTGTATGATACAATAGTATTCTTTCACTGAAGTAACTTCTGGTGAGCTTCAACACATAGTCTGGGACTCCCAGGTTCATCAACGCTTGCAGCACTCTCGACCATCTAGCCGAGTTGAAAGCATTCTTCACATCCAGCGTCATTATCGTACAATAGTTCTTAGTGCCGCGTCTCCACCGCTTACCGGCGATTGCGCTTCTCGCTGTCGCAACCACGATCCGGATGGTGTCGATCGTCGACCGGCTTTTGCGGAACCCGAATTGCATCTCGGACAGTGCAGTTTCCGTCTCCGTGTGTTCCTCTATCCGGTTGCATATGATACTTTCAAGGATTTTGCCTGCTGTATCCAACATACATAAGGGCCTATAAGATGAGGGCTCTTCAGGTGGTTTATCGCCTTTCGGCAGTAACACCAATCTCTGTTTTAATGTAATTTTTCAGTATGCAGGGAATACTCCTTCTGTTAGGCAGCCGTTATAGACACCGAGGAAGAGCTCGAGCCTTGTCTGCATCGCGAGTTTTAGAACTTTGTTTGGCACACCATTCGGTCCTGGGGCGGCCACGTCCCTGATCCGGTTCATAGCTCGGCGTAGTTCCTCCATTGTGACCGGAGGAACATGTTGGGGGTTTTCCCGACCCTCAATACGAAGCAGTCCGGGTCCTATTGCATCAGACGGAAATAGCGTCCGCACTATTTGTGTTACCAGGGGCAAGTCTGTGGGCGACGGCGTGGCCTGGTTTCGCAGCTTGTTTATAACGATTTTGTACGGTCGTCCCCATGGGCAGTCGTCAACTGACTGGACTAGGTCCTTCCAGCATTGACGCTTACTAGTCTTAATCGCTCTTCGCAACACCGGTCTTGCCTCTTTATAACGCTCGTGGTAGTGTGCTCTGTCCATTCGCGCTCGCTGAGCAGTTTTGCGCACACTAATACAGCCCTCTCACAGACGAGCGATGTCGTCATTCCACCAGTACACTGGAGGCCGGGCTTTCCTAGGTGTAAATCTAGCCATTGAAGCATCGCATGCGTATGACACGAGGCCCAATAGCCTTCTAGCCTTCTCGGCTGCGGAGCCGGCAATGCTTCAGTCATCGGCAATAGCCACCTTAGAAGTCTACCCACTGAGCCAAAGAGGCCAGTGAAGAGGTCGGTGTGTGTGTGTTATTTGCGACTTCGCATGGATATGTCGGACTCAAGAAGTGTACTCATGTTTGTGTATTGTTAATAAGTGGGCTGATGTGTGTCTCTCTACTAATACGGACTAAAATCATCCTCTTCTCTTGACCCTATTCTTTTGCCACAGGACCACCTTTAGGCATTACTTCGCAAAGTGAGGCTATCGCTCTGCACGAGCTCATCTTGATTTTAATAGATCTTCATGTTCCGTTTTCTTCGTCCGGTCCTCTTCTTCTGCCCCTTTTTTTGCTTCTCAGCCCTATCATGACTGAGCTGATGAAGGAGGACACTGCTTCCCCGGTGCTTTCAGCGGCAAACATGAACCCAACAATCGTCTCGGGCTCCAAGGGCCTTTTAGTAAGGTGGCAGAGTTGCTCTCTTTATATCGTGAATCAAAGACAGTGAAAGAAGACGTGCTTGATGTCCTTTACAACAAGCGGCAGAACAGATAGGGCATGAATTGCTCGTTTTTGGTTTTTGGTTCACCATAGATATGAACTGAAGCCACTGTGACATGACAGGAGTTAGGTAAACTCGGCCACGCCGGTCTCAACGCTGGAGCTTGGTCACCCAAGAGACAGAGAAGAAATTAGAATTAGAATTTTATTGTTTAAGTAGCCAAGAACATAAATCCTTCATGGCTAATTACAGCTACTTAGGTACAAATTAGACGCTGCGTGGCTGCAGCCAGTAGCACAAAACATCAGCGAATGTTGGACAGAAAAAGAAAAAAAAATATAAACAAAAGATGAACAAAGACTGATCAGGCTTCTAGCAGATGCTGACGCAGAAGTCTCTTTTAATTCAAGCTTTTAAGGCTTCCTCTGAGACTGTAAGGCAGCCCGTTCTACAGGCTCCTATAGTGAACGAATAGCGAGGACAGTCCATGTTGGCCCTGATGATAACCAGCTCCAGCTCATCCCTCCTCTAGCTGCGGCCTGCAGGAGCCTTGCGAAACTCAAACTCCGTCAACCAGTAGTTTTCAGAAGGTTTTTCATTGCGCATCACAGCAAGCACACTGGATTCTATTCTCGTACGGTAGGAAGTTATATTTCACATATTTTGGTGTTATATGAGTAATTCCTCTAAACTTTTAAAATAAGAGCTCTAAAAGAAAGAAGTTGAAAAAGAGTTGTAACAGAGCATCCCGCGTATACATCTGAACAATTGGCAATTAAGGTGCAATATATGAACGAATCATTCGCCAATATATTCTGTAATGTCCTGAAGGGACATAGGGTTGTGAACAGAAGGTTCACATGGCCTTGGATAACGATTCTTGCCTTTTCTCATACAACGTCCACAAAGAGAAAAAACACGGGAGGTCGGCTGAGTACCGGCGACTTGCGAGCGACGTGTGCTGATGCGGAGAAGGGTCACTTTAATCCGGGCAAAACGGTTTCCCGTTCATTGCCCGACGGGCAGCGATTACATTAGGAAAAATTGTATTATATATTGCGTAGCATGTTTCTAGGTGGATAGTAAATGATTAGAAGTTGAATTATAGAAAGATGAGAGAATTTATTGTGTAAAAGTTGTGTTAAACTTACATTGTGGTATTTTTTTGTACAGCTGTGAACTGGACTACGGCTGGGGAAGCTGGAGTTGGACAGAGAGCACTGTACTTTAAAACTCGCGGTGCACCATTTAAAAGTGCCTGCACTGGTTGACTGCTGGAGCTCGAATAGGCAGAGTAGACTGTGTCTTGAGATGACTCGGTCTACGCAGCCTTTCGGCGGCTTTGATTTTATTGCTTTTTGAGAGCTAAGATCGGTCTAATTATCTAACGGTGGCGTATCGCCGAGATTTCGTCTCTCTGTCCTTCTACAATTTCCCAACCGAAGTCCGAAAGTTCTCGAACATTGTACTTACATTTGTATGATGTTTTAATTATGTTTATATATTGTTGCAAATGATTGTTATTAATTATTCTTTTAATTGTTTTGTTACATTATAGGGTAAATGTTATACTTAGCTGTTGGTTGCCGTTTCGGATATCCTGTTGTACTTCACACTAACATTGGCTGTTTGTTGTAACTTGGATTGTTTATTAACTTATTGTTTATTGGGAGAGACGAGGGAAGGCGTTTGTGAGGGAAAAGAGATGTTTTAGAGGTCGAACTGCGTTGGTCTTTGTCTGAGACCGATTCGGGGTAAACTATAACTTATTAGTTTACTTGGAGCATTTTATATATTGGTTATGTTAAAATAATAGTATTTTACATGTGTTCTAGGTTCTCGAATATTCGTACGTTAGATCGTTCGATGTGGCTTTTTTTGAAAAGAAAATAAGTAACCGTCGATTTTTTATGGCGGTCGTAAAAAAGGTGTTAGATTTCTCTGTTCTTTGCTTCGAGTCGTATGGGAAGTCCCCAGTAGCTCGCGTCTCGCCGTGTGCATGGCGGGTTTCCTATGTGTAGGCGTTTTGGGAGGTTTTTAGAAGTTTGAAATTTTGTAGCCTGTCTGTAGGAGACATTACAATTCCAACTATAATGGCGAATCTACACGCGCCATTATATTGTGGATATACATGTATTGCTAATGAAAATCAAAATTTTCTAGCAATATGTCACTCATATATTATTACTTGAAAAGTCAATTTAGAAAAAAAGTTATTTTTATATAATATTTTGCTGTTTCGATTTTTTTTAAATTTACATACTTTTTATATTTTGATTTTTTTGTTAATTTCTTTTTTTTGAAACGTGATGGTGAAGGATCGACGTAAAAAACATGTCAATATAAACAAACTATTATAACCGTGAATTTCTGACGTCTCGCAGAAAAGTCGTGGTAATAGACGCAAAGTTTACGTGAACTTAATTTTTAGCAGTGTTACAAAAAAAGAATTATTTTGCTTTTGCATGTGGATTTTTAAACTACCTTCTATTTGTTCTGCTTTAGATGCGGCGAAGAGGATCACGAGGAAATTTTAATGTCGTTACAGACTGCATCGACGGTGAAGATGATCAGAAGGGAAGAGCAATGTCGTTCAAGACTGCATTAAGGAGGCTCTTTCAGTTTAAGTTTTTCTATAGTGAACTCTTGCCTAGAGCTGTATATTTTGTATGCGCAGTACGCACTGCGCAGCCTGCCATCAGCTGATTCATAGCAAAAACATCGTTTTTTTCACTTTGACGTGAAAAATCATGATTTTTTGCAGCGTAAGCCCTGTTTTACGATACACAGGCTGAAAGATGAGGGTTTTTTCTATAAACCCTGTACACTCCGATACCCCAATTTTTTATTTATTACAGAAAAAAGAACCGGTAAATGCTCAATCTCGGTAGTCATGCCATAAGAGCAATGTTAAAGTTGCATACTTTGAATAAAGATTACTCGAGATTTTGATGGATGACCCCCATTAATAATTATACCGTTGGATTCAGCGTGATTTTATCTATCTAAACATGTATAATTTGTTCATCAATTTTTCATGAAAGAGCCTCCTTAACGATGCCCTTGACGCAGATCTCTAAAGTAAGTTGTAATTTTCTACCATAATTTTCCGTAATACATATGGGTCAAAATAATACTTTTTTGAATTTTCGTCCGCACGTATGTCACCGATCTTGACGCGCTTTTGGTATGTTATAGTACATAATAAA
>CACVKI010145506.1:0-29201 GCA_902732785.1 Trichogramma evanescens | reverse complement strand
TCCTTCGTTTTGGGGTAAAAATTCTAGAAGTTTTCGTTCATTTTTTCGTTGTTCTACTGCCATTTTGTTTGTTTAAACAATTATCTTTGCAATCGGAACCCCGGAACTTTTAGTTTAGACATCGAGGACGCGATATTTGTACGAAAACCATGAGTTTTTAAATGGTTTCCGTTTGGAAAATCGAAAAATAAAAAAATTTTTTTTCTTCAAAATCACGTTTTTTTGGATAAAATCAACCATAACTTTTGACCTGATCATTTTTTCGAAAATCTGAGCTCAGATTCTTAAAGGGCATTAAATTTTNNNNAAGAACAGGCTACTCGTATATTTTTTTGACCCCATTTTCATCAAAAATACAGCGACCGAAATGAGTGTCAAAAAAACGTCCTCTTGGGACTTAATGGGTCAAACGCAGCAGTAGCAGCTAAAGTCAACATTGCACTTAAGGTGAAGGTAAATTAATTAAATGATTGTAGGTTAAGGGACAAAAGTTTTTGTAAATGAACATCTCAAGATGAAATGAAGATCCCATAAGATCGCCTGTGTTGATACCGAATCTCTTTCGCCATCTTTTACGAAGAAAGCCTACCACCTATTTGCCAATAGCAGAGAGTTAGTTAATCCAATTATTAACTAACTATAGGTCGCCCGATTGAAAAATATAGCTTCTGATAAATACTCAATTAAATGGTACATAATAAAATTAAGTTTAATGTATACTTGCGCCACTTTATCATGTATTTGTTAGAACTTATTGTTTTTTTTTTAACAGGTCAGCGGTTGATGAATGGGCCTGCGTTTACTGAATCATTAATCATTTTCCTCAGCCTCAACTCGGCACTTGTAGTCGGGAGAGCGAGATTGCAAGTTGCAATATTTTCAGTTTTTAGTTTGATCGTCGCTGCGCTCTAGGTTTACGACTATGCAATTAATGATCAAGAAGCGCGCTAGGGTGTTTCTCAGTAACCAGTGTATAGTCGAGTCAGTATTAGGCCGATGACATAGTCGTGCAGCATCCAGCGAAACGATGATCAAACTTAAAAGTGAAAATATTGCATTTTAACTAATTGTGAAAAGGCACACGCGGCGTCATTGTACGTTTATTTAGACCTGCAATGCAAAGGGCGTACATACTTGGTGTACTAAAACTTATGAAAAAGTAGTGAACTTGTCGATTTAGAAGACCTACAATCATAAGGTCATTGGGGCCAACCCTACCAAAAAATAGCTTAGGGATCCCATTCGTATCGTGAATTGAGTACCTACATTACCCTTACAAGTTTATGAAAAATTTAATTAGATTACGTTGATTACTTTTCAATTTGTAATTGAATTTCAGTTCAAATTATCAAGTCAAATGTAAATACTTTTTGTAATTGATTACTTGTAAGGTCAATTTGAACCCGCAGACAAGTTACCGTAGTGATTCATATAACACTCAGATCGCGCACACATTTCCCAATCAAAATTCAGTAGGTATCAAAATTTACTTGCGTGTAGTGAGTCCTATACTTCTCGTAGCTTCTAAATTTACAATGATGATAGATGCTTTTAAATACACACTGATAGTGTTATTATAGTGTTTTCTTGATTTTTCAATATGGTAAAAAATATTTAATAAGTAGGCGGACTTTGATAAATTATAAAATTAGTGACTGAGTTGACAAATGACTGTACGCTTGGTGAACACGTTGAAGAGCTATGAAGCAATATTGGATCCAAATAATATTATTCCAGAGGTGACTGAATCCAATTCTAGCGATTAATTATAAATTTACAACATTTAATTTCAAAAATATAATTGATTTTTTCGTCCAAATTTCGTCTATTGAGCTTGAAATCGACGTGAATACTTTTTGTTTTACTTGACTGCTTCATTTATAAATTTCATTTATAATTGTTTCCTATTAATTTACATCAGATTTAACTGGTATTTCTCCTCGCATAAATCTGAAATAAATGTATGATATATCGTAACATATTGAGTTATCGGATTTTGTATCATAATGCAATGATTAATATCTGCGGTCGAAAATATTATTAAGCTTACCTTTCTAACTTATCTACACACGCGTCTTGATAATCATGAATCCAACGAACTCCATTAAAATGACATACTGCTCTCATATCATCTGGAAGATCTTCAGGTTCTGGCCATTGAAAATTGTCAATAATTGGTATTATATTACATTGGGATTGCAGAGCGGCAACGACTTCCTGCAAATATGCAACAAGATGTTTAATTTTTTAAATTTTGTCGAAGAAGTTGTCTTGTCGCAACGAAGAATTTATAGACTGGATGCGTGAGAATCGGCGCTGGCGTCGTTTTTAATATGTTTTTTTTATGGAGGCGAGGGGGTAAATCTAATCACTTGTCCGAAATCGAAAACGATTGCGCTTTCTTATGATTTAACATTGCTAGAGAGGGTATGAAATGAACTCATCACCTTCGTGCACCCGGAATGTGAGAAAAATCATGCGAAAAAATTACGTTACTAATTTTAAATATCTAGAACAAGAACAAAGTATTACTTACTCTATGCACCCAATCCTTGCAATCTGTGTCATTGACGCATCTTTCTAAAGCTTTCGGTGTTAACACTAATAAGAAGTGTTTTGCTTGTCTAATGCTTTGCAAGAGATTATTATCAAATTTCCCTGCTTCAAGTCTCTCTACATCGATAAAAACTGAAAAACCTCTGAGCTGAAGATGAACTTTTAATAAGCTAGCCAGTTGTGATCCATTTGATCTTCTGTAGCTGACGAATACATCGAGAGATTTGTCAGACTCTTCATTTGCGTTGGTAATAAATTGATTAGCGTTACAGTTTTTAATGGCTTCCAAGATCCGTAATCGGTGAATACTATTTGTAATGTGACATTCAGTTAAAAGTTGATCTTCGGTTAAGCTTTTGATTGTATCCTTATCAACGCCGGCATTTAACATGGTGTATGTATATATGGAAAATTCTTGTCCTATAGATTGAAGAAATGAATTTAAATTTCCGGTATCTCTACTGCTGTAATCCGTTATTTTTTTCAAATTATGTAGTTCTCTCGTAAACCGTTGTCTTAAAATCCCATTTGACATACCGATGTCTTCTTTTAAATGTTCGTCGGTTATGGATAGGAGCAAATCTCCATCAACTTGACTATCTACAAAGTTAGCGAAGAAATGTTCAAATCCAATTTGTTTGGTCCACTCAAGTACATCTTTAGTTGACCATAAAGGTACTTGTTGACTCAATTTATGAGGTACTTCTTCGCCCATTAATTTTAGAGCATGAGCAGCTAATTTAGAAGCGATAGCGTTGGGACAACCAGCGACTTTTTTCAAAGGCTCAATAGCTCCAATTTTTCGGAATATGCTTGTTTTACCTTGTTGCTTTTTTATACCGGCTTCCATACAAAAATGAAAAGCAGCAAGATTCCTAGCTTCCTCGCGTTTAGAATTGAGTACAGGGACTAGTCTCAAGAGCCAATTCTCGCTTTGTCCATGAGCATAAGCTAAATTTGACTTGGCAAAATTGTAAGGAATATGTGAAGTGACAAATGGTTCAACGAGGTTTAATGTCCCTGATTTGAGAACAGCAGCTTCGATTTCTTTATTTGCCACTAGAACTGCAATCGCTAAACAAGCGTAGTACTTTATGTTATCATCATTGTGGAAAGCAAGAGGAAATAACCACATTGGAACTTTTCTTTTAATCATGGCTTCTTGATTGTCGGCACCTCCATACAAAGACAAATTTGCCAAAGCTCCAGCACAATGCCTCAAAGTTTCCACGTCATTTTTTCGACATTCAAAAAGTACGGCGTCGAGACCACCCAATCGAATTACATCACTACAGGTATTTTCGTTGTGTTTAAAAAGGTGCTCGAGAATTCCTGTGCCAACTCGAGCATGTTCAACTGAATTTATTCTCTTGGTGCACATACACGCAGCATTTACAACTTTGTCTAAACCTGAGTCAACGATATGCTCTCTGTTATCTGTTGTCAAACATTGTTCTAAAAGACGTGCAGATGAAAATTGCAATCGGTCATCGTTTGAAATGCAATTGTCTATAAGCAAATTGAGCCCACCAGTTGTTCGTAATGAATCGCATAAGCTCAAACCCAATTCATGCCCATGAGTTGGAACAGCCCAAGATTTCTGAATTATATCATTAATTTGATCCACGAAAAATGACTTAGTTGCATCATTCAAATTAATGCGATTTTCTTTATCGTCTTTAAGACGATTCACAAGATTTTCGATAAAATCCGAATACTTTTTTTTAACTAATTCTATCTCTTGCGACTTTGATTTGGAAGTCAATTTATCGATATCGTCTAAAGTTTTTTGGGGCACATCTCCTTTACAGTCTATTGATGGCTTGGAATAATTTTTATCATTCAACTCATTTGAAATTTGCATGCTTGGTGCAATGGTGGCCTTTGAAGCCACTGTTATAGTAGACTGAGAAGAAGTTGAGTGAGTTGCATGCTTGAATATTCCTTTTTTTGTTAAAGCTTGTCTCTGTTGCTGTGTTTCTAAAGATTTCTAGAAATAAATAAAAATTATCAAGTATTTGAAAAAAAACATCAGGCGTGAAAGTACGGAAAATATCAAGCTTCTTATCTTCTTTTAATATTTTTTTTCTCTCTATTACTCCTTCTTGAGAAGGGCCTGAATACTAATTCAATTTTTTAATTCGAAAATCAAGTACTTAACGAAAAAATGTTATACGTAATTAAAGTGTTAGAATTGTTTAAGGAACTTCCTTGATTTTTTCAGATATTTTAAAATTTTTGGTTTTATGATTTCTGACCATTTTCAAAAATCCCAAAATGATTACAAAAATTCTGAAAACACAGGGGGTTCAAAGGTGTTTCTTTGAACAATTTTAAGAATTTTTTTTATATTTTTTTTCTGTAGGTAAATGAATCAAATCTATATTGATTTTGAAATTCGAGTTAAAACATTTTTCTAACTTTAAAGTCGTGTTTTTTGTTGTTTGATTAAGTACATATTTTCAACTTCAACTTTTAACTCGATTCTGATTCAAGATTTGGAAAGATTAAATTTTACATCAATCATAAAACATGAACTAAACAGTTTTCTCAAGAATGAAGATTTTCAACTATAGATTGTCGAAAAAAAACGTCCACCTCAGCGCATTTATAATGCTATGGAAATTATTCGAGGGATTATGGTACTCTCGGTTAACATCGACTCTGTCTAATGGAACGCCGGAATTTTCTATGCTTTAACACGTTCCACCACTCTGTTGGACCAGACAGAATCGACGTTAACCCAGTGTACTATAAAATATTTTGCTATGCAGATGCGAATGTTTTTTTTTTAATCCCCCAGTCTAATGTAATATTGTGATTTCGCTTAGCAGGAATAAAATGTTACTTCCTGCTTGGAGTAGCACAAAATATTTTTTAATCTTTTGGGGAGTATACAATACCACAGCACCTGTATACATTTAATGTTAATTTACTCAAGAACTAGGGGAATCACGTAATTTTACCCTTTTCTTATAATTTTTATGGTTTGCTCAGAAGCGGTACCGAATAGTATACTTCCCAATGTGATGTAGTTTATTTTTTTAATATTTCATAGTAACTATCATTGTACGAAAATGAATAATTTGTTTTTATTGAAAACTTACCTTTTCTGCATACAAACATGATTCTTCGATAGTTTTATTTTGTTCTTCACTTGTTCTACGTGCAAAAGTATTACTTTTTTTAGAGTAACATGCATCATCTAATTTTAAATCTTCTTTCTCTTTTATTTTTGAACCATCGCTTTTAGTTGAAAACCCTCCAGTTATGAGCTGTGGGATCAAAATAATTTTTTTTTTCAATAAATACAAGTAATAATGTAATATTGTATATGGATTGTATTTTAATAAAAATCACTCTATTCTTAAAAAATTAATCATAATCGTAAAGACAGTGTCGAATGATTGTTGCAAAGATAGTGAAAATCATTCTATATATTAGAAATCGTTCAATGATGATCAATTTTTTTCAAGTTATTTTTTGGATATTCAATCACCATTTTAAATTTTCAGAAATTATGCTGAAAAATAAGAAATAACTTTACCTTTGCACTGGAGGCTGTGGTTACTTTTTTCTGTTCATATTTGATAGATTCTAAAATTGGTACATTTTCTGGTATTGATTTTACTGAGCTTTTTGAAATTTCATCAAGATTACAATTAGATAATTGATCTTGATAGTTTTTTGCAAGAACGCAATGAATTTTCGATTCCACATTAGAATGAGATGATTCGGAAGGATCAATTTCCAAAATTTCACATTGCCTGAAACAATTTAATATTTATAACTCAAGTTTTCTGAATTCTTTGAGAAATTACATTATTATCATGATCATTATTTGCGACAATTATATTCAAAAAGATTTGATAAAAAACTTACGTATTTTCGTCGTCGATATCCTCAATACTCTTCTGTTGAGAATTTTCCATGATGTGGATTTCGTGTTGGAGTTCTGAAAGTTGATTTTTTATTCGAGCTCTTTGTCTCTTAGAGATTGAATCAGCCAATGTTTTGCATTCTTTTTTTCTTATACAGTTATCGCTAGCAGTGAACATCTATTATAAGAACACTTTATTCTGAAAAATATGTAAATATGCACGAGATTAATTATTTTTTCAACAGTTCCGAGCTTAAATTTTATCTCTTTATTGCTTTTTTAAATTAATTTTCAATTTTTGAATATCTTTTAAACTCTGTTACGACCCTTGCATTTATGCATTGAACTTATGAAATTAGAGCAACCTTCTTCTGAAACGTTTCTTACGAAAGATGTAGAAAAGGAGTTACGATACAGTAGTCTGAATAAGTTAGAGGGTCAGCCAAAATTCTTGTTGCTGTTTTAAGCTGTAGGGATGCCTGAATTCATGAAAATTAGGTTTACGTCTCTTAGTAACTTTACTCATATCAATATGAGCAATGATCTAGATTGACAAATCGACTTGGAATCTCAGTTAATACGGTTCACGAGAGCAAGCATTTTTGACCTATCTGTTACCAATCACGTTCACTCCCAGCTGTTTTTTAGGATCTAAAATTAGTACGCAAGCACGATGCATAGGGGAATCTTTAATAGGAACGCAATGCATTCCTTTAAGACTCATTAACACAACATAGACAACACAGCCGGTTGAGGCCATGTGTGTTTAAGAAAGTTTAAAATATTTTCTGTTATACGTTCGGTTTCGTGGTTGCATTTTAATAAAATTTTATCGAATTCCATGTTCCTGATCAGAAGTCAGACAAGTTCCGTGGATTTCTCGTGGAATCTACTTAGATAATTTTCTTTAAAATACAAGTGAATTTACTAATTATCCTCGGACTTTTTGTGCACTATTTGAAAACTATTGAGATCTTTCACAAAATTTTAGGAGGATCCTTGAGAACTTTTAGGACATCCTCGAAAATCAAATTGAAATTTTGTTATCAATTGAATAATTTTTGTTGATAATTTAAACATCTTCCAGGAAAGAGTTTCGAAATATCTATCTCTAAACAGTTTTGTTTTCTATAAAACCGTACGGAAAAGAGGTTGATAGATAAAATGTAGTGTAGGAAAATTAACATCGGAGAACGTGCAACTCAACGTTTTATGCTGCAAATACATAAATTGTTTCGGGATTTGTTCCATCAACTACTTTTCTGTAAAGTTGGGAATTCAGGTGTAACGAACCTAATATTTTCATTTTAGGTTGATTTCTAACTGGATATTTGGGATTGATTTTCTCACTAGATGTTTTGGATGGGTATTTTGACTACATTTTCTCGCTGAATTTTTGATGATTTTCCAGCAGTATCTTAAGATGAAATTAAATTAGAATTTCATTTTTACTATTTAGGGTGCTATTAATCAATTATTTTCATTTGAACTCAGAACCCATCCTTTATATCCTTTTGTTTTACGTGCCCGAAAAATTGAACTCAAAAGATTAATGGGAAAAATCCTTCCAGGAAATCAACCTAAAACTGCACCCTAAACAGTTATCGTGAAAACCCCGATTTGTAATTTCATCCAAAAATCCAGCTGGAGATCCATTAAAAATTGATTAACAAAAAAAATGGAAATTTTATATTTTTTTATTAAAAAAATGTCATCATCGAATCTTACATTAAGAAAAAACGTCTCCCACCATAAAAATATGTATTATTATAATAATTGATGGTAAGTTTTAGGTTTTTATAATTAGAAAAAACCAATCGACTGCGAAAAGATCGATTCATGTCTAAAAAACCGCCGCAAAAATTAACATTTCGATTTTGTTCAAACATATCACACACTAAAGATTTTTTGAACCCTCAAATACTGCTTTCATTTATTTTTTTATTCCTAAAAAACTACTCAGTACTCAGGTTCTTTTATTTAGAAAATTCTCAAAAAAAGTCTCAAAAAAAGATTTGGAAGTTTCGAATATTTTAGTTTGCCCTCAATAAAAAAAAATTAGTGATGATGAATGAAGTCACGAGATGCCACGGCAAAAAATATTTCAACAATGCAAAAAATCAGGCATTCATCCTATTACTACACTAATTTAATGACAAGACGATTTTGTTAGTAACACAATTGGTGGAAAATTTTTGCATTAATAAATTATGTGTTTGACTAGCCTAAAACCTGGATGCTGCTCAAGGAGTTTATAGGTCTGATTATTCTAATGGATAGATTAATCGAATATTTTAGTCGAATTTAGGTTATTCAATTAAACATGTATGCTCGCGATGTACCAATGGGCATTAAAGTTATGATTATATGTGTGAATTTATAATCTTTTGTAAGATGAAAAACTAGTATTTATAAAATAAATCTAGACAGCACAGGTTAGAAAAGTTACAGTAAATATTTTACACATTACCAATTCGTTACAATTAAATAATTAAATTCTCAACGGTACTGTTTTACAAAATTACGAATCTGAACGGTTTCATAAGAAATTATAAAATGGTAATAAAATTGTTTAAATCACGATGATTGTTATAAGTCATGTTACCGTAATCTACGATTAAATTTTTATAATAGAAACAAACATTTATTTGTAAAATACTTAAGAGACTTCTCTCTTATTTTTCAAAAATTTTATTTGTTGCAGCGATGTCTTCTTACCTGTTTTTTAATATATTTGGTAAACGATAAAAGGTAATTGAATATTGAATATGTGTGAAATAAAAATGCCGTGTGGTAAGCGGTGATGAAGTATATGTTGCATGTAAATATCCTTTCAAATTATATATTTCACTACATCATCATATCATTCGACTGTTCGTAATTTTAATATTTTCATTAATTCAATAACATTAAATAAAATATATAATAATTTTTATATGACCGAAGTTTTTCGAGTAGATAATAAATCTACATACTCAAGGCCTAGACAAAAGATGGGAATATACTGAAGAGCTAAAATAAGGAATGAAATTTGCAATGCATAAATATGTATTTGAGTACACGTAATGTCGCGATCCTCTTTATTTGATTAGCCCTTAATACTTTTGATTTCTATTATGACTTACCAATGTTCAATACATGTCAATGAAATATGTACACACACAAACGAAAACCGCTTAAAAGTTTATCGGCATTGATGAAAAAATTAGATCAATTTTATTTTAAATCAATTATTCTTAACCTTCAAAATTATTCCTCCAATACCTCCAGGTAGCAAATTGATGAAGTATCAATCTGTAAACTTTGTACATACACTTGAATATTTTCTTCATACCATCAGGTGTGCATCTTTATAAATTATACTAATTTTTATGACAGTAAAGAAATTTTTCATGTTACCTTAAGATATAAATTTCAACTAATTTTGACAATTTCCCTAAAAGTAAAAATATTAACAGTGTTGGTGACAGACAATGTGTTGTACTTATACATGAATATTTTGAACTTGAGTTATAGTGAAAAACATTATCAACAAAATTTTAAGATAATTGCCAGGCAAGTTTTTAAACAAATTTTTTGTGACATTTTAAGAAATTGTTATAACTACTAACATCTAACCTTTTGTTAAGTGTTCAAACTCATATAAGTGGAGTACTAAACTTCTTCAATAATTTTATATAAAAAGTATGCAAATTATCATGTTTGGTTTTTTGATAGTATACCTTATTTAAGTTCTTATTTTATCTTAATAAGCTGTAATTATGAAAAACTGACTTTTACCAGTTGATTTAAATGAAAAAAATCTTAAATTCTTTATTACCTGTTTTTATTCATTGGCGTTAAAACAAATCAGAATGATTTAAGTTTGTTCAATGTTATAATTACCTGATCTATTTGAGGAAACTAATGAATAAGCTTATGGCTAAGTCTTGAATACAGAGATATTATTTTAAATCAATTCTGCATGTTATCATGAAATTGAAAAAAATTATTACATAAACAGGATCAGAGAAAAGTTTTTGGTATTCAATCAGTTATGTCACTTGCACTTCTCAGTAGCTTATTGAAAAAATTTTATTCATGAAATCTAATTGATGTAAATTTTTTCCTTACTTATTTTATATTAAATTTTAATTTTAATAATTAGTGACAGTTTTTTAATTTTTTAATGCAAATCACTCTAGAAATAAGAGTGTTATTAATATTTTTATTTAGATACTTTACCTATTTAATTTTTAAATATATTGTAAGAAAAATGCCATAAAAGTTTTTCAAATTATCATATTTTCAATGACACCAAAGAATCTATTGACCCTAAGTATAATAATACTTAAAAGAATTTTGATATTTAAATCCTGAAATTGTTGAATATCTCTGCAAGAATTAATATTGAAAAAGGAGGTCATTTTTAACTAATGAAATATGCATTAAGATTAAAAAAGAAGAGCATACAAAAATGACAATGAATTGAAATAAATGATAATGAGAAGATTGGTAATATATTAGCAAGAAGTTGTTAAAGATAGGAACTAACAAACATTAATAAGAATAAAAAATCGAATAATCAAAGAAATAATAATAATAAAAATAATAATAAAAAATAATAAGAAAAATAAATAATAACAACAATACCTATAGAGCGTTTAGCTCTAAACTCTACCGTGAGAGGGCAGAAGCGTAAAAAATGTGACATGTGCTTATGCTTAAAGTACTGAACTAAAGTTGTGAAGAACTGGACACAATATTTGCTATCTCCATGTGAATGGAGGGGATGGCAGCACTGGCATCAACTTTAACATGTGCTCTTATCGGAATTGATCCAAAAAATGCCAGCGGCGCTCACCGAACTAAAATTTACCCATAATAATAAATCATAAATAACATGGAATTTCTCCAAAATTGGGGGCGCCACGGGTTATGCAGATAGTCAATAGTTATCGTAGCAGACTAAATGACAACTTGCTTTACATTATTGACATTCATAGCACAGTCAACTCAAAGATCAGAGTAAAATAATACTTATGAAATAATGCACTTAAGAAATTCTTCTGTAATTAAGTATATTTGAATTAAGCATTTTTATAAATAATTTTGACTGATCAATGAAAGAATAAAATTGTTATAAAAGTTTAGGAACAAAAAGATCACGAATAAACAACTCTTTGAATTAAACGTTATTAGTTGGGTTGGATGCAATGTACATATAGGAACAAAGAAGTGCGAGTATTTTGCTGGGACAGCTATAATGTGTCTAACTCTTCACAACGCTGGCTGTGAACTATATGACTAGGTTTTTTGTTCAGCATTCATATTAAATATTTATAAACGCTCTTAGAAGCATAATATTTTTACATGTTCGTTAAAGTTGCGTACATAATGCATAATATAACTATAAAATATCATTTATGCAATAGTATGACAAAAAATGTCTTTTTTCGCACATTTTTTAGTGCGCAAAAAGCGTTTTTGGACACTTGTGTGCGGTAAAATGCCTCATTTTGGACACTGGTGTGCGGTAAAATGCCTCATTTAAAATGAAAGTATTTTTCGCTTACTATTGCATAACATTTTGTATGCAACACGTGCCCAGCTTTTTGGGCACTTGTTGCATAAATAACTATTATGCAATAGTATAGCGAAAAATGTCTTTTTTTGCATGTCTTTTAATACGCCAAAAGCGTTTTTGGACACAAGCATACGGTAAAATGTCTCGTTTTTTATGTAATATTATACTTTTATTTAAATATTTTTTGTTTACTATTGCATAAAATGTTGTATGCTACACGTTCCTAGCTTTTTGGGAGCAGTGTGTGCAAAACCAACCCACTCGTGCCGGCGTAGTCGTCACTCATGTCCTTTTTCTGCACACTGGGCCCAAAAGCGCCTTTTGGGCACTTGTTGCAAAATTAACTATTATTACACAAAGGTTACAGTTGAATTATTTTATTTATTTACAGATCAAAGTATCTAAATGATACAATTTTGTGCGATCAAAAAATTGAACAAAAGATAAGAACTCAAGTACTTCAAAAATTTCTGGAAATATCTATTTCTACAAGAGTTAAATTTATTTTTATTTGGTAAAAAATCATGCATTTAGTGAAAAATGTTATTGGTTGGATAAGTTGTGTACTGATAATTTGCGTGTACACTACGGAATCAAGTCGAGAATCACCTATTTTTTCTAACCATTTTGCTGTACACATACCATCAGGCTTAGAGTCTGCTTCAATCGTCGCAGAAAAATATGGATTTGATAATCTTGGACAGGTAATTTTTTAATCTTTACGCATAAATATATGTAAATCTTAAGGGAGGCTGCAGTACTGTAAGTTTTTTTGAATTTGGTGAATTTTCCGAAAATAAAAAATATTTTGTACTATCAGTTCACATTTATGCCATTTTTTCTGTAGCGAAAGTTGCACTTCTGACGCATCATCATTTCGCAAAAAGGGCATAAATATAAACTTAGCACAGGGCCATATATTGGTATAAAATTATACCAATTAACTCGCATCTCAGCACCTATCACCACTTCGGATCGAAAATATTAAAACTATTGTGTTAAATTTTTAATTTTATATCATAATTAAAATCATAATTAAAATTTATTTTTTTAATTCACACCAATTCATAATAATTTTTTGTGTTCGCCGTGTTCACAGCTTAACACTTTCACAATTTAACTATTGTTACATTAATTTTTCCCTTGAATTTTGTTGTTAACTTGTTTTTTTAGAAATCAACTTCCCATGGTTTAATTGTATGCTACAGCCTCCTTAAAGATATGATATATTTACGAAAAAAATTATATTATTATTTACTATATAAACTTATTAAGATGCAGATAATTGATAAAACGATGGTTTAATAAATGTTTTTTTTTAGATTGGAGCTTTAAAAGATTACTATTTATTCGAACACAAAAAATTAAGGAAACGATCTATACAAATTAGTGATCATCACCATGAGGCTTTGTCAAAAGATCAACGTGTAAGTAAAAATTCATTTAATTACTATTTTGTACATTTTTATTTTTCATAAATCTTCATTATTGCAAAGTTATGCCATAGGTGGAGGGGATGAATATGGTCGCTATCAGCAAGAAATCCGTTTATTGTATCTATAATAATATAGATTTTGCATATGCATTATGTATTACACAAACATTAGCTTTCATTGATAAAAAGCATTAACTTTTAATATAAAAATTTAAAATTCAACATAAAATATATTAATATCCATTTTTCAAGAGTCAAGAATCTGCTTGCCCCATTCTACTGAAGCAAGTAGCACGAGAGGATACTGTTCGACGCTGATTCCTCTGAAACGTCTATGCAGCGCCGTATCTCCCTCTCTCTCACTTGCTTGCTTTGCTCGCACATGCTATAGAAAGCTTGTGTTTCCTCAGTTTCGCTCATGTTTACATCCATAAATCACAGTGTGTGATACTGGATACATGTTTATGCGTACATAATGACTCTCACCATTTTCGATCAAAAATGGAAATTTCAATCCAATTCTCTGAATCTTCTATTAAATATTTGTTAAAAGCCTCTTTTAGGACCTTTATTTTGATATTCTTAAGAGCATCATAGAGTCTTTTGGAGAGATACTAAGTAAAAGTTTCAGAAAGTGGTCTCGAAAATTTGATTTTTGGATTAGCATCGTCATCCCCTTAATTATACTTAATATAAATTTCGAGCTTCACAATTGTGCGAAGAATTAATATTTTAAATTTGTTCTCATTTATTTAGGTACATTGGTTCCAACAACAGCATGAAAAGAAAAGAACAAAAAGAGATAATATAGGGATTGATTCAGTTTATGCAGAATATCCATCATTTTTTCAACGATACAATCAAAAAAGCAATCTTCGAGATATTAAATATGATCGTCTTAATAACAGAGGTATATTGCCACAGAATGGATTCACTGACCCACTGTTTAAAGAGCAATGGTATCTGGTAAGATTGAAAATGTGTTTTTTTAAAATGAATATCTCAAAAGATAAATTCCTAATCGTAAACTATGCTTCTAAACACTATTGTCTGTTCACAATATGATAAGGCGATGCCGAAATCCAATTTTTTCCGAGCAAGCCCAACCAGTCTTTTTTGAAACTTTTTTTCGTTAACGATATTCTGATCAAGCCTTACATAAATATCTAAGTAAATAAAAAATATTAAGAATTACTAGCTACATCGGTAAAAAGTAGATTTTTAGCATCATGAGAAAGAGTACCGTGAAAGATAGAGAAAAGTAAGTGAAGACATGAAAAATGAGGACAAAAAACATCGTAAATACTTTTATCTAATATGAAACAAAAATTTACTTGTATCTATTGCGCATAATAAACGGTAATAGAAAAAATTCCGAGTTCTTCGTGAAAACTGGTTCGTAACCAATAGTGCTAAGAAATTAGTTCAAAGACGAGTAAAAAACTTTTTAGAATTTCTCCAGCTACTTTCAGTAAATTGTTCAAACGAGTAACACTATTTCAGAATGGTGGAGCAAAAGATGGATTTGACATGAACTTGAAGCCTGCTTGGCAAAAAGGATATACTGGAAAAGGGGTTGTCATTTCAATTCTTGATGATGGAATTCAATCGAATCATCCAGATCTGGCAATGAATTATGATCACGAAGCTAGTACAGATATTAACGATAATGACGATGATCCTATGCCACGAGATAATGGTGATAATAAACACGGTACACGTTGCGCTGGGGAAGTGGCAGCTGTTGCATTTAATGAATTTTGTGGCGTTGGAGTTGCATATAATTCCAGCATTGGAGGTAAAATGAAAAAAAATTAATAAAAAATGTCCAATCAATTCAATATTAATTAAACGTTTCGGAAACCTTTAGTCTTTACAATAATTGAAGAAAATTTGCAGGGCTTATTAAAAATAGTTTTCTAATTAGTATGTCCAGAATTTTGAATCCGATCAAATTATTACTTTTTTTTTTTTCATAACCTCTAAACTATAAACATTCCAAAAAAGGTAAAACAAGTAAAGTTATGATATAATTCCCTGAAACTTAACTGGAGAGATATATTTGGCTAAGTTCTAAGAATCCCCTTTAATTATTCAAATAATTGATATCGCGTTTGTACATTTAAAAAGTCTAGAATCTATTATTGGTTTATTTGTATTAATTTTATTTTGAAATTATTAACAGGTGTAAGAATGCTTGATGGACCTGTTAACGATGCTGTTGAAGCTCGTGCCTTAGGCTTAAACCCTGAACATATTGATATATATAGTGCGTCATGGGGACCAGAAGATGATGGAAAAACCGTAGATGGGCCTGGACCATTGGCTCGTAGAGCTTTCATATATGGAGTAACGAATGTAAGTAGAATTTTGTAAAATAATGGTATTTTTAAGTCAAGATCTCAGCCGAATTTATCCTTTTGCTATCTGCTTCAAGTCGATAGTAGCGATCAGTGCGGCAGATTTACAAACTTCTTAACTTAAATCAGACTGAAATTAGTCTTATCACAGTACAGAGTCTGTTCACAAACTTGGTAAAACTGCAGCGCCGATCGCTAGTATCAGCTCAAGGCGGATAGAACATCAGACTGATTCTCGTTGCTTATAAATTGTTAAAGTTATAGTAGAATCCGAAAAAACATTTTTAGATCATTAGTTTTATCTGATATTCGCCACTTTGTCATCAAATTAAGAAATATATAATTGATATATCACTCCCATGAGATTTTTTTATAAAGATGCGACATATATCCTAAAATAATGATTAAAAAATAAACCTCATATAAGCTTATTTTTGGGAGTACCAGTAGCCGAGTAAAGAGGTCGGTTAAGATGTATATATGAGATGCGAGGAAGCGTACGCCGCAGTTTTCTCTTTTTCTCTGTCAAACTTGACAGATGGAGCGCGAAGCGCGCTTCTCGATAACTTTCGATTGTCTTAATTCGAATCATTAAAATCGAATAATAATATTATTACGATATGAAACAATATGGAAGAAATATGCCATAAATTACAGGGCCGTCAAGGCAGAGGGTCAATATTTGTCTGGGCTTCAGGAAATGGTGGTCGTCACACAGACTCTTGTAACTGTGATGGTTATACTAACAGTATTTTTACTTTATCAATATCATCGGCCACCCAAGGAGGTTTTAAGCCATGGTATTTAGAAGAATGCAGTTCGACATTAGCTTCTACTTATTCTTCCGGAACACCTGGCAATGATAAAAGTATAACAACGGTAGATATGGATGCCAGTTTACGAGAAGATCATTTGTGTACAGTTGAACACACAGGAACATCAGCATCAGCTCCATTAGCTGCCGGAATTGCGGCTTTAGCTTTGGAAGCAAATCCAACACTCACATGGCGTGATATGCAGTATCTTGTAGTGTTAACTTCTCGGTACAGTCCACTTGATAAAGAAACTGGATGGAATATTAATGGAATTAAAAGAAGAGTGAGTAAATAGTATGTTATAATTAATATGTTCGTGTAGTAGAAGACTCGTCCAACATTCATTTTCAGACGGGTATAGCAATCGCTAATTAAATTTTAAAAAAATTCACAAGTGACTTTAATTGTTTTAAAGAGTTACTAAGTGTTGATATGGAAGTGTTGATATTAAGTTTTTAATAGCTAAAAGTCATTGTGAAAAACTATACGGGCAACCATATGAACAAAATATAGAAAAAAAATTTTAAAAGCTTAACACTTTTCCTAAAAAATCGAATTTCCACAAGGTTTTCGGAATTTTCAAAAATTCTCAATATTACTCTTAAAAATCATAACTAATTCCTCATTTTGTCAAGAAATCATAACTACACTCGTTGAGAAATATACTATTTAAGATCGCCAGCCGTGCGGGAAGTAGCACTTTCCCGAAAAAATATGAAAAAATATTAGTCGCTATCCGCGTCAGCAAAGGTAGGGATTAGGGAAGCTCGAATTGGCCAAAGCACGTCCTAACGTCAATCATATCATTTTTGGATACTGTAAAGCATTAGTTTACACGGGAAGTGTACTGTTTTCCGAACAAATTTCTATTAATATGCTAAATTTTCGAAAAATTATGGCACCAATAAATTCTTGATCAAATTTTACCTCGTTAATGATTGTCACCTCAAAAAGTGTCAATGTAAAGTTATTGACGAATGTCGTTTTGAGAGACAAAAATCATGGTGCAGTGAAGCGAGCCCTGTTTCATAATCGACGCGTTATTATTTAACTCAACTTAGTGATGCAATTTCATTCACAAACAGATCCCTTATTGTATAAAAAAAAACAATATTTGTTCAGATTGTTTAGCAGATAAAAATTAATATTATTTTTAATGATACCTAAGGTTTCTCATAAATTTGGCTATGGTTTAATGGATGCTGGTGCAATCGTTGATTTAGCGGAAAAATGGACAAATGTTCCCGTGCAGAGAATTTGTAAGTCACAAGAAGTAAATGAGGATCGACAAATTGAATCTACCTATGGATACACTTTAAGTGTGACAATGAATGTCAGCGGTTGCGAAAATACCTTAAATGAAGTCCGATTCTTAGAACATGTACAATGCAAGGTATTATTGATTATACAAAAATCAAATTTGTGTTAAGATACAAGTGTAGTGTTTATGCAGTCGCTTGGCTTGCGCGTCTATGATAAAAAGTTATGTATTCAATCGTAATTTCAATCTCAATTACAGCTTTCATTACGGTTTTTCCCGCGTGGAAATCTTAGAATTTCACTTACGTCACCAATGGGAACAACTTCTACATTACTATTTGAAAGACCACGCGATGTACTAAACTCGAACTTTGATGATTGGCCATTTTTAAGTGTCCATTTTTGGGGAGAAAAAGCAGAAGGACAGTGGACATTAGAAATTATCAACGCTGGAACAAGGCACGTTAATTCTCCTGGTATGTTTTCGGATACATATAATTCGATTTTTAATCAAAATAAGAGCATGTCAATGCACGGACACACGTATTTTTATTAAGCGAAAAAGTTACACACGTGGACATCACTATCATACAATAAATTAGCGGTAAACTATTGATAGAAAGTAGCAGTAGCTGGTACCTTATAAATTATGCATTTATAAAATATTTCTAATTATTGGATGGAAAATGAAAAGTTCCGATTGATTTAAAAAAAATCGCTCATGAAATTAATTACTGTTTAAGTTTTGCGTAAATTTGAGTAATACATTATTACAAAAGTCTATTACTTTTCATTGTATTTAATATATAATTAAATTGCTGAAAAAACTCACAAAACAAACAATTTTTTCTCACAGGTATATTAAAGAAATGGCAATTAATATTTTATGGAACAGCGTCCAATCCTATCAGGTTGCGAACGAGATATAGTCTGTTGGTTCCTGAATCGGAATATCATTCGATCTATTACCCGCTAGAAGCGGAACATATAGAAGGTACTATTACAACGCTATTCAATACAGGCGCTATTCAATATTTTCAAAAAAAAAATTTAAATCATTATTTAAACAATTTTTATAGAAGCGGCTTCTCAAATCGTTCCATCTATAATGACCTACAGTGGCCCAAATAATTCTTCCGCAACCGAAAAACAGTCAAATGAAGTAGGACGTGACTTGATGGAATCATTATTGTCATCGCAAAATCACTGTGAAAATTTCCGTCTTAATAAGTAAGTACTTTTTAATGCAGAAAAATACGAATTAAAAAGTTAATTAAGAAAATTAATAAATACGAATTACGCACATCCCATTTTATCGGTGAAAATATTTACAAAATGTATTTTATTCGTGATTTTCATTTGTAATAAAATGTTTCAGCACCATTAATTCATTTATTACCCATTTGATATATTATTTTTATTTTCAGTAAATGCGTTGATCGTTGTCCTTCACGAACATTTGCTGATTCTAATAATATCTGTAGATACTGTCATGAATCGTGTGATTCATGTACTGAATCCAGACCAGATTCTTGTCTTTCATGTGCTAACGAGTATAAGCAAGTGGTTGATCTAGGATTATGCCTCGCACAATGTCCAGATGGATACTTTGAAGGTATATAAAAATGATATGCTTATTTTCTCTACTTAAAATAACGTTTGCAATGAAATCTGGTAGATTGTTCCACTGAAAAATCGTACGTGCTTATCTCAATAATTTGTCACCTAAAAATTAAAAATGTTTATATTTATAGCATAGCATGACATAAATTCACATTTATGGCACGCTTTTCTGTGGCAAAGTTCGCACTTTCTAGTACCGCGTCGTGTCTACCACATACGCTGCGCTCCGTGATACCTGAAAGTGAGACTTATTACTCGGAAAAGGAGACATAAATGTGAACTTAGCATAGTGCCGTGAAATTCGGTACGATACTTGTGGACATTTTCTAGACCGACTGTTAGGATGTTCGTTTTAATTTGTAATTTTTCACTTATAGCAAAAAAATATGATATAACAGGTGGCTTCTGTGATTTATTATTCACGTTCGAAATCTTTCTTCATAATATAATGAATTTCAGGTTCTAGTGGAAAAAAGTGCATCCCGTGCGCATCAAATTGTGCTACCTGCATTAATAAACCGAATTACTGCCTAAGTTGTGAACATCATTTGGTACTTTACAAAAATAAATGTTACGCTACCTGTCCAATCTATACTTATCAAACGACAGACCATAATTGTGAATCATGTCACATTTCCTGTGAAACTTGTAAGACTTCTGACGAAAATGATTGCATCAAATGTCGTCGCGGATATTATTTTTTGAAAGGTAAACAAAGTTGATATTAAAAAATACGTCAACTTTTTTTTTCTCTTATCTTTTGAATCCATTGCCCTGATTAACTATTGTGGGTATAAATATGGACACGAGACTGAAAGTAGATCTCAATATTTTTGTATTAATGGATGTAAATTTTATTTTACAATAATTTATTTAAAACAAAGTAAATTCTTTTAAATAAATATTATCGCATTTAAAACATTTCAGGTAAATGCATGAAAGAATGTCCACTAGGATACTATGAGGATTCAGATCGCCGAGAATGCATCTCTTGTCCCCAAAATTGTGCTGTTTGTACAGCACATGCGTGTGAAAAGTGTAATCAAGATTGGATTAAAGATGATAGTGGTATATGTCTTCCAGAAAACTTTGCTCTTTGTGAAAATTTTGAATTTTTCGCTCATAATAGTTGTAATAAATGCCATACCACTTGTAAAAAATGTTTCGGTTCATCTATTGATTCCTGCATTAGTTGCGAAAAACCATTAACTTTGCAAAGTAAGCGATGCATTTTTACGTGCCAAGAAGGATTTTATAAAGCAATCAAAGGTTATGAATACACATGCGTGCCTTGTCTTCATACTTGCGCTCTATGTGATTCAAAGTCTAACTGCACTTCATGCCAAAAAGGATTAGTTCTCCAAAGTGGAGAGTGTAGATCGGCATGTTCTGATGGGTATGTATAAGCATGAAAATAAAATTCAAATAATTCTTTTCATACATTTTTCTTTGTAATGATCGAATACGATCAATAATTTCTACAGTATTAAAATCAACCCGTGAAGATGAATATAATAGATTTCGATTAACCCATTAGCGCCCGGACGGACATTTTTTTAAACTGAACTTTAGACAAATATCTGTAGTACTATTCAGAATTTTTCTAAAAATTAACGAGTTCATGTTTCTAACGGGAAATTTAATGCCCTTTTTGAATATGGCTTCAAAATTAATCTTAAAATTATTGTTCAAAAGCTATAAACAATTGAACAAAAAAAAACACGAATTGAAAAAACAAAAAACGTCTTCAACTCGAATTTTAAAAAGTTCTTGAAATTGTTCAAGGATCACTCCAGAATTTTTTCAGAATTTTTCGAATAATTTTGGATTTTTTGGATTTCATCATTTTCCGAAAATTCAATAATTTTCTCGAAAAATTCTGAAAAAATTCAGGGTTGTTCTTTGAACAATTCTAAGAACTTTTTCTTTGTAACTTTTTTTTCCTAGATGCATCCTTGTCATGTAAAAAAATTGGTTTAGCTCATATACGGTCTTTTTTCTACGAAGCGCCATTTTTTTATGAAAAATGTACAATTCCGATATTATGGATATTGGGCTTTTCAGTTTACATCCCATGGACACCTTTAATGTGCTCGGGACCTATGTATCAAGCCTATTTCTGTTTCAAAATTCGAGTTGAAGACGATTTTTTTTTTTAATTCGTGTTTTTTTTTGTTCAATTGTTTATAGCTTTTGAACAATAATTTTAAGATTAATTTTGAAGCCATATTCAAAAAGGGCATTAAATTTCCCGTTAGAAACATGAACTCGTTAATTTTTGGCAAAATTCTGAATAGTAAAGATATTTGCCTAAAGTTCAGTTAAAAAAAATGTCCGTCCGTAGAGATGCAAAAAATAATAAAAATGAAATAACCGAATCAAGGCAGCAGCTTAGCCACATGCATTATTGGTCGAGTAAATCGGATTCACTATCGTTTACTTTTTGCTCCATATTTTTCTGAAAATCTACTTTCATGCTTTAATTTATTGTTTCTTATAAATAATTTGAATTTTCTGAAATTTTGAGGAAAAACTCTCATCGGGAACCTGGGAGGTGCTTGCTCGATGAAAGTTTTTTGACCGTGATAGCAACGCGTGTCCATTGCGATAATAAATTTTATTGAATAAAAAAGTGAGTTGAGTTGAAGCATCGTAAGAATGCTATTTAATTTAATCCCTTTTTTCCAACCGTTAATCATATAACAACAGCAGAACTAGAGCTCAAGAGTAGTTGATTATCTGATCTCGAAGGAGAGTAACCGATATTTTGATTTATGCTGCGTTGCGCATCGATCAAGCGTTCCATTAGAATAAATAATAATATAATAATAATAATTATTTTTTTATTTGAATTATTATCCGTTCAAGGTATCAAAATGATTGAATATTTATATTTAAATGCATTTTACAACTGGTGAATAAAAAATGAGTTTCGAATAGAAAAAAATCCATTTCACCTCAACTCCATCACTTCTTGAAATACAAAAATTTTGTTTCAGGTACTATCAAGATAAAGACAAATGTTCCAAGTGCTATTTTTCTTGTAAAACTTGCACTGGACCGAAAAAAAATCAATGCGTAACCTGTCCAAAAGGTCTATTTTTAATTGCTGGTGAATGTCAATCAAGATGTCCTCAAAATTATTTCAAAACGACTTATGGTTGTCAGAAATCTTCGAAAATGTGTCGATCATCAACAGGTAAGATTTTAAATTTAATATAGAGTTGTTATACTAATTGAAATTACTTTTTAGAAAAATTTAATCATTGTTTAAATTAACTATTTTTGCTGGTATCGTACCTTCTTGAGTACAATTTTTTCTTTATTTTATTTTTTTAAATCATTTGTTATTGATAAAGCTTCAGATATGCAGAACATGTATAGTCAACTTTAAGGCACACAGCATAAAATCGCGTTGATTCTATAAATTCTAGTCGTTGACCTATTGAAAAAGCTTACATGGTGTTCCACATGTGATTATCCACAGTTTTATCCATGGAGAACAAGACCTACAAACACTCATGGTGACAGGCATAGATTTTCCCTGTCAAAATCACATGTGACGATACTTGTATGACACTATTTGTGCTAATATGTGTGTACATAAAATTGTAGATTACATGTGTGATATCATTTAAGCTTTTTCAATAATGCGCACATAATGTGCTCATTCATGAATTCACATCAATTCGAAATTTAATGATATAAGAACACTTACAAAACTCGCAACTATCTTTGCCTTTTCGTTGTATGATATATTTATTAAAAATTTGTTTCAGTAATTTTCTTAATAATTGATTTTTATTCAACATTTTATTTCAGATCAATGTAAAGTTATCACAAACTCCAGAAAAGTCAATGTTCGAGAATTAACTTCTGCTGAAAGCCCAAGTGACTTGGCAAAAATGGAAAAGTCAGTATTATTGGTAGAAAATGAAAAACTATCAATACCATAAATTTTTGTCATTAGCATAACTATATTCAGCTTTATCTTAGTATTAACGATCACATTTTGTGTCCAAAATCGAGAAAATAAGATTGAAAATGAATCGGTTTAGTATTATATACTTTTTTATGAGCTTAACTTGTGATTTATATCATGCAACAACTTGGAAATAACTATGCATGTTAGTATGCAATTTGCAACTTTCATTATACTGACAATAAGATATAAACCCTATCGAAAAAAAGACTTCATAATCTTTTTTTTTAAATATTATGCAACGGAAATTTAATAGAAAATTTTAATATATAATGTTCTCAGATTTTATAATTTTTTACAGACTGTCTGAATTGAAATTAGCAGACTCCAATTAATCCAATGCTGAGATAAATGTGGGCTCATCACAGACTTATTAATTTGTGCAATTGAGATCAATTATTCGAATTACCAGAATGAAAATTTTGCTCAGGCAAAAGATAAATCATGTCGTTTAGCGAATCTCAAAGTGTGATTAGATTAAAATAATTTCCGCGCTGATTTGGAAATGAAAATATCGTTTGAATTCAAATAACTGATTTGCAAAATTCAACGGTGCATAAAAAAATTTCTTCCAAAGTGAAATAGCAAATTTGCAGAATTCAACGGTGCAGGATGTTTCTGTTTTTAATAAAAAAATAAATAAATAAACAACTAAAATTATACAAATATATTATCATGTAAAGATAACAATAATCAATGGCAAATAAACTATTTTTATTTAAAAAATATTCCTATCATTAATTCAAACTATAATTTTTTGCATTAAAAACAATCCTAACTTTTTAAAAAGCTGTTGCAATGATAATAAAAAAGAATTCGCTAACAAATAATTGAAATGAATTTAAATCTTAACAATGTAAGAATTAGCTTATATAAGAGCAGCAATCACAAATGAATCTTATCTTCGAAAATTTCAAACAAATCGTCATCAATGAAATATTTCACGCTTCAATTAATTTGTTAACGGCTCTCTTGTCAAAAAGTAAACAAGATTGCAATAATTATTACGATTCTTAAAATTTTCAATACGAAACAATAAAAACAAGTTAAAAGTCCGCACTCTAACTGATATTTCACAAACAGGTCAATATAAAATGATATAAAAGTGTTCTTGGTGTAAAATATCATAAACGTCTTATTTTTGCACCAAAATTAGTTCATTCGCTCAGATTATATTGTGGAAAGTAACGACTGTATTTTTAAGTTTATCAAACTATAAAGTGTTCTCGTTGAGTTCTTTTCGTTGAAAAATCGATCCAGGATTCTTTCTAATCGTCAATAATTCCGTATTGGTTTTTATACCGTACAATGTTTTAAACTACGGGAAATCCTTAAAATTTAAGAATTCGCTAACTTATCTCGATTTATTTGTTTCTTTATTTTTAATTCTTTTCGGTTTTTTCAAGAGGTCTTCAAGACCAGTTGATTTTTTAGTGTATGCAAACTTAAAATCCTTTGGATTCGGATCGATTGGTACTGTAGCGTTAGGGTTTATTCAGCTTTTATTGTGGGGATGTTCCTTTCCTCCGTTTGCAAGTCATTTTGGAGAGTGATTTTCAAAACTGCGACAGTGCCAAATTTCCAGAGAACAAGACTTATTTGCACATAATGAAGAACAACCAAAATTCAGTTTTTAAAAGAATTCTATTTTTATAGTTAAAGGTAATGAATAAAATTGAATAGTTTTCTTAGTATGTGTTAAATAATTTGTATTATTGTAAAACAAAATTTAATAAATGAGTTTCACAAAAATTTTATATTGGTCTATAATATAACTTTGCTTGATGCATCTACAAGTTTTTGTCCCACATGAGAATTCGATTCAAAATGTAATTTTTTTCCGCTAATAAGAGCCTTAACATCATCTGCATCTAAAGTCTCGTATTTTAACAAGGCTTCTGCTAATAATTTATGCTCTTTACTATGAACTCTCAAAATGTTTTTAGCTCTTTCATAAGATTCCTGAAAAAAAAAAATTTTCACAATTTTTTGGTAAAAAACTCTTTGATTCGTAAACTTACTTGTAGAAGACGCTTCACTTCATTATCAATAGTTTCTTTTGTAAGCCCGCTATAAGCCATTCGTCCATCCATGTCAGATTCTTTGTGTACTCTGAATCCAACTTTTTCTGACATACCATACATTTTTACCATTGTTTCAGCAATATCGGTCGCATTCTATGAAAAAATCAAATGGTGTGAGTATCAAATTTATACATAATTGAAAACTTATATCTCACTGAAAAATCACTGGAAGCTCCTGTTGTCACTTTATCTTGTCCGAATATAAGTTCTTCTGCCGCACGACCACCCATGCATGAGTCCATTGTAGCAAGTAATTGCGCTTTAGTTCTATAATGCGTATCTTTGATAGGCAAATATGATGTCTGTAAACATAGAAATGATGTAGAAATTATGAAGTATTAAAGAAGTCAAATATAATTATGATGACAAGCAATAATAATTATGTTCAAAAGTTACAAGGGGCGATTGTAACGGGAGTTCAAGAAATAAAATCAGGGGATAAATTAGCCTCATTTTATTTCATATATTGGAGAAAAAAGTTTGGAACCCCAAAAAGGACCATTTTTTATGGTCCAATGGAGCCCACAGATAATTTGAGGATATTTAATATTACTTTTTTAATGCAATTATCAGTAAAATACATTCTTACATGAACATCGTATTTACTGTATCGGTATGATAAGATAATCAGAATTGTTTTTTAATAGCTCCTAGAACAATTTGGATCAATAGAGTAGGTACGAATACTTTTTTCAGCCCCGAAATTTATACGGATATATGTTAGATATAGGGTTCGGAAAACAATTTTCGAACACGTCGGCGTCCGAGTCCTAACAATAATGTGTACTGTTATTTTAATGTTATTTAATATAAATAAAAAAACATTTCCTTACATGTCCCATTGATCTTCCTCTTGGTATTATTGTAACTTTGTGTAAAGGCATAGCGTCTTTCGTATAGTAAGCAACTAAAGCGTGTCCACTTTCATGATACGCTGTAATGCGATTTTCTTCAGCATCTAATAACTTTTTTTTACCTTCAGGTCCCATAATTATTTTATCTCTTGCCCGTTCCAAGTATTCCATTGTCACGTATTCAGCTCCTTCAATGGCAGCTCTTAGAGCAGCTTGATTGATCTACAATGGATAAAATTATTTCTTTCATAAATTAATATTTTTGACATTCTTATTGAATTTAGAGTAGGAAAAAAATTCATTTATGAAATAGTAGGTGCAAAATGCCTTTTTGCGATACCCCAACGTAAATTAACTTCGATTACGGCTCATGCTGTAACTTCTCGTACTGCAGAAAAAGCATCCACACCCGTTGCATAAGTTAACTTTTTACGAAATAAAGTACACATTTTTTTTAAATATTCCAAGCAGAAATTAAGAACTCACCATATTTTCTATATCAGCTCCAGTAAATCCTATCGTACATTTAGCTAATAAGTCTGCATCAATATTACGCGTTAAAATTCTTGATAAATAAAGTTCTAGTATTTCTCTACGTCCAATAAAATCTGGTGCGTCCACTACTATTTCAGAATCAAAACGTCCTGGTCTTAATAGAGCTTTATCGAGATCTTGACGTCGATTGGTTGCCCCCAGAACAATGACACCTTCATTTTGATGAAATCTATGAGAATTTTCGTTATATCAAGTCATGTTCCTCATTTATACTTTCATATATTTTTAATTCATCATAATTTAGTAAAAAAGTATATATTTTATTATCAATTTTCGGTACACTGAAGACTAAGTTAGTTTTAAATAAGCAAGTTATAAATAGCATTTTGATCCAGGAATTTTTCTTTTCAGGAACTTTTCAGAATTAGATTCAGAATAGAATGTTATTAGATTCAAATAAGAGTGAAAAAAAATTTTCATGGGGCGCGAAAACACCAGTCGATGAAATATGGTAAAGTTATTCATGCTTTACAAAAGCGTTTTTCGAAAATTGATTAAAAAAAATTATGCGAATATACATTTTTTGGTCTCGTTCGATAATAAAATGAGGTTACAACATCACCTTATAGTTATTTATTTTAATTTTTAGTTATTTTAGTTAATATTTGTTATTACCCATCCATTTCCGAAAGAAGTTGATTTATTGTCTGGTTGGCGTAAGGATGTAAAGCCGAGTTAGTTCGTTTGGCACCAACAGAATCGATTTCATCAATAAATATCACACAAGGAGATCTCTCTTTTGCTGCTCCTAAAAATGAAAATAAATGAGAAAATGTTACAGTATTCAATTAGTATTATATTAGTTATAGTTTAAATGGTCGAAAATTCAATAGATATTTATCAATGGATACTTTATTTTCTGAAACAGTCTGTTATTTATGAAGAGTAGTTAAAAAGACTAAGCTTCAAACATTTTTTCCACACATTACGAGGAGAAGCGTTAAATATGTTTCTAAGTGCAGTTTACCTTAATAATTAAGGTATTAAATACATTTTAAAACCTCATAAAATATATTTAAAAATTTTTTCCTATATATCTATAATATTAATCACTTAATATATTATGAACTTACTGAATAAATCTCGAACGCGTCTTGCTCCTTGGCCAACTAATACTTCATCGAATTCAGGACCCGCGGCATGAAAAAATGGAACACCAGCTTCCCCTGCTACTGCGCGAGCTAATAATGTTTTACCAGTTCCAGGAGGGCCAACTAAAAGTACTCCTTTCGGTAATTTTCCACCAAGAGCAGAAAACTTTTCTGGATTTTTCAAAAACTCAACTACATCCATTAGCTCAGATTTTGCTTCTTCAACCTAAAATGATGTATAACAAAATTATATCTGGGGTAAACATTATATTAGCAAATAACACTATTGTAGAAAGTTTTTTAACAAGCACATACGCATTTGTTATAAATATTAATAAAAGGAAATAATTTAATTATTCTGCATTCAAAAAAATGCAACTTGCATACATTTTATTGAATAATGTGCTGTCAGGGAACGCTGAGACTTAAACAAAGGAAAGAATTACACCTATTTTAACAATCATATGTTAAAATAAAATTCGTAAATACTTGAATTTAAAACTCAAAATATTTGCCGAAAGGTCTATCACGTATGCAAGTTTTTTTTAACCAATAAAATAGATATTGCAAGTACCCTAATATTTCTAATTAATGTTGATGTTTACTTGGACTTACTCCCTTGACATCGTCGAATGTTACATGAATCTCCTCTGGATCTACTTGTATTTTATTACCCAACTGTATTTTGAACATTGTACCACCCGTTGTAGCTGAAAATATATATGATTGTATTATTTCATGATAAAATTGTTAGTTATCCACAAATTTATATTATAATATTTTAGTTGATAACTGTGCCAAAAATATTCTTCATGGTTCAGGTATCATTCATAATGTTATAGCACCGTGTTAAGTTCACGTTTATGGCCCCTTTTCCAAGATACAAGACGCATTTTATGTTCCCGCAAAGTAGGATTGGTGAAATTTATAATTTCTCAGGAAACACAAAAGAAGAAAAAATTTAACACGTAAATATACGAAAAAAATGTAAAGAGCTGCATCTCTGAGAAAAGTCCAAGTTGAGTAATTATAAAAAAAAAATGGAAAGAGAAGAAAAAATCCTAATCAGATATGTAATAAAAAAATTTTGAGTTTGAGGTGTATGCATCCATACGCCAATGCCATAAGTGGTGAGGGGGG
>CACVKI010145504.1:26557-51569 GCA_902732785.1 Trichogramma evanescens | reverse complement strand
GTCAAATTTGGGCCTCTTGAATTAAGTGATAGATGGTCCCAAAAATTCTGAAAAAATTCAAGCAGATTCTTTGAAAAATTTTAAAACTTTTGATCGTTGCATTTTTTTGTTTAAGTACTTCTATATCGATATAGAAAATAACAACGATTTTTTTATAAGGTGGAAAATCCTCTACAAAATGGGCCCTAAGGCCCATTGGATCAAACTAAGCACAGGGAGCTTCAGTATTGGGTACCAGGAGACCGCAAAAAAATTTTGGAGCAAATCCATGACCCGGACCTGAAAAGCTCTCCTTGTGAGTAGCACCCGAGTATCCTAGCAATTATACGTATATACGCGCGCACGTGCGGCAAAGAGTATATTTGAGGAGGATGCGGAGAAAGAGAGAGAGGGAGAGAGATTCAAAAGGCCAAAACTCTCTTTTGCATTCAAACGAAAGCTCGGCTGCCGTTGGAGTTTCGCTCGAGACCAATTTCTGCGTCTAGACCCAAATGAATACAAAGACGCATTTTAGCCATGTGTTTTGTACGCGCCGCGAGCTTGCGCGCGCGTATTTATACAGTAAACGAAGATATATGCATGGGTATGTGTATAGTATGTATATAGCGCCGCGCGCCAGAGTGCGCATTTCGCGCTAATAAAACTTTTCATTGACTAATTTTAATGGGGTCGAGGCTCGGCGGCGGCTGCTGCTGCCACTGCTTATACCAGAGACTACCGGCCGCCTCCGCGCGTCGTTTGTATTACTTTGAGAGGGTAGTATAGCGGTGAGATAGAGAAGCCCCTCTCGTATAATCGATTTCAATGCCGAGACCCCATTGAGCTCTCTCTCTCTCTCTCTCTCTCTGTTTATATACGGGTTTGACGTATATTTCACGCGCTCGACCAACTTGATTAAATGAAAAATTAATTAATCATCTCGTCGACGGCGACGATGAACTAAAGAGCTCGACACAGTAGGCAGTGGGTTATTACAGTGTGTGAGTATTATCATAAGACGAAAATTAGTATTATTGTAGAAAAGTGCGCACTGAGAAACGTTTTCGCAATCGACGCGAAACCTCGAAACGGACCTCAAGGCGTTTCAAAGCATTTACGAAGTTTTCCGCGGTTGTGGCGGTGGTGTATACGACTAGTCTACGCGTTATACGTGCGCTCTGAACTCTGCAAATAGTTGAGGCTTGAAATCGAGCGTTTGGCGCGCGTACACGACGACGACGACTCTCCGTCTCAACGATCCGTGAAGTAAAGTCTTTGCGAGCGTCCGAATTATTCACAAATGCCTTTTCTCGCCCTCTCTTTCTCTCGCTCTGTCCTTAAAAGCTCGAATATTCGCCGAATCGACCTTGAATTTTATCTTTGTCGCGTTTCTTCTGACCATTTGTAATTGCGACGAAAGAAATTTTTTTAATTTACTTCATAGCAGAAAGAAAAAACATAAAAATAAAAACAGCAAAAGAAGAAGATCGCAATTCACGAGTTATTAAAAAGCGAGTTTGCCAGCGACTCTCTCGTATACCTCTGTACTGCGCGCGAGCTGCAATATCCACACGCGCGCGCGCGCGTTATACGACAACTACAGCATCAAGTTGCCATACGCGAAATAAAATAACTCCATTAAGGAGGAAGTTGGAGTTGCTTCTGCCCGCGTCGTGTGCTGCTGCTGTGCTATATATATGAGGGCGCGCTGCACGAGCGCGTACGTATGTATACGTGTATACGCCACATACATGCGTGACCTCAGCACTTTTATCCAGGAAAATGTAACTTCCTCTGTTCTCTCTCTCTCTCTAAAGTTTTATCACCTTTTTTCATCGTCTAGTTGCGATGTGTATGTGTATGAAAAAAACATCACAAAGCTAACTTGGCTCTATTTTTCCGAAATTATAAGTATTTACAAAATGATGAAATTTTCATCATGAGCAAACTTGATCATTTCTTTCCAGTACTGGTCCTACACATGAAAGTATAACAGATCTCACATGATAAATCCTACTTCTTTTTTTTTTTTTTACAAAAGGCATAAAACCATGTGCGCGACGTCACGACGTTATGTGGACACAAAAATAAGTAAAAAGAAAAAAGAATCATATCGTATAGTATACGCAAGCTAACCATTTTTCCACCTCGTCATCGTTCTTCTTTTTACTACTTTTCTCGCGAGGCAGCGGCAGCAAACACATACACACTGCAAGATATTCTTTTCCACTCTTCAACAAAATGTGTATATAGATATATCCTCGACGAAGGCCGCAGTAGCGCGCACGTATATCCGCAAGGCTCTATCTCTCTCTCTCTCTCTCGGAGAATGTGTGAAAAGTTGAAAAAAGGCATATCGCTCGAAAAGCGCTCGCGTCATCTTTTTTCTTCCCTGGTAAGCATCAGCAGCTATACCGAGAAGAGAGAGAGAGCGAGTAATGCTGCTTTATCGCTCGGGTCTCATTAGCGCACAACCGATCGCTAGCTATATATCTGTTCCTGCGCGTATTAAGTGTGTATGTATGTCTATGTGTGTTCACGGCGCTAGGCGATGATTTTTATGGGAATTTTTCACGCCACTTTTTTTTTGTCCTGACACTTGACCCTTATCCGACTTTCTTCTTTTTTTTCTACTCCCTTTCATGTGTGGCTGTGCGTACATGGGTAATTTTCGGTGGTGAGAGAGAGAGAGAGAGAGAGAGAGAGAGAAAGGTAAGTAAAACTGTTTCTTTTCGAATTTTTTCTTGTTACGTATCTCAACCTTTCTCTCCGGCGTAATGCATAGTACATAATACTTTTTTTGCAGCTTTGAAAATGTGATAAAAGACTTGTAATTGTTGTGAAATTGTTGAGGCTCGCCTCGCGCTCTCTCCAGCAACTGTGGTAAATTACAGTAAAAAATATTCTCGTTCTTCGCTGAATGCACAAGTGTATATGCCGCGGCGGCGAGTGTGTTTATGGCATTTGACGCGTGGGTGTAAGATATTATTTTTTCTCGAGTTAATTGTTTGAATGCCGTGGCCTGCTTACCGCAACGCTTTTTCTAAAAAAAAACGTTAACTCGTTTTATTTTCGTAATGCACACGGCAAAACCAAGCGATTACCGAAACTTTTGTCCACATGGAAAAATTTTAGTTCGATTTTGCGTTTTAGCATAAAAATGCATACACGCTACAACGGATAGCTGGTATGTTTAATTTCCCCTTCCCCACTTTTCTCTATCGCTTTCTTAAATTCCTCTTGCTCAAAGTTTTAAAGCGCAAAATCCGCAATACAAGATATTCCGTTTCTCTCTCGTGTATAAGTATAAGCGCGCAACGGAGTGTAATGCACCCCCCGCGTTCGGGGGCGCGAACGTTCCCTTTAAAACAATACCATTCCGTTCCGTGCGATGCAACCTGCAGCAGCAGCAGCGCGCCTAACGCTGAGAAATCGCGGAGAAAAATAATTTTCTTGGGAAAACGATATATAATCCGGCATATTCTATCACATTACTTCTTTCTCACTCTCTTTCTCTCTCTTAACTCTACTTTTTCTCTACAAAGATTCCAATTTTACTCAAGCTCTTGCCGCCGCTACCGCGGGCGTGTATGCTAAAGCAATCCAAACTAAAAGATTTTACTCGAGCGTTTTAAAAAAGGTTATATACCGAATTCCCACTGCACGCGCGCTGGCTCGGTTTCAATCTTTCTTTCTTTCTCGCGAGCATCATCTTGAACCGATTGTACGTAAGGTAAATGACATTTTACAGGTGGTTTTGCTTCAGTACACCTCTCTCTCTCTCCATCACGATAATTTTCTTAATTTTTTTTCTTCCATTTATCCAAAAAAAGTTTTTAAGTAGATTCTCGACCTCATCGCGTGAAAATGCGCGAAAGAGAGAGAGAGCTGACAAAAGGAGGCTCTTTTTCCTCCCATTACAGCACAAATTGAGACGTTCGTCTTTTCGCTCGCACGTAAGTGGTGCACGCGCGCGCGCCTCGAGTGTGTTCGTCGAGAGGGCCCATATAGGAGCTTTTTTTACCTCCTCTCTCTTTTTTCCCTCGCAAATGTCGTTTAACCTCCTCCGACTATTTGTAATATTTTTAAGTCGCCGCTGCTTCGAACCGAATCCACTCAGCTCCGCTGCCTCACATTCTCCGGGTATTACCCCCTTTGGTACATAACACACAAGTTGTTGTGGTGGTGTATATCTCGCACAGCGAGAGAGAACTCGAGAACATCTTCAAACGACCCAGACGGCGACAACAATAACCTTATGCGTATGTGCCCTCATAAGGGTCGAAAGTTATGTACGCGAGAGAGGCGAGCTTTGTGTCAGCATAGCACACACAGCACAGGACAGAGGCTAAATCGATTTATCGCGTGTGTATACACCACCGTCGTCTTGTACCTATGATACACTCTCGCGAACACACACGACGATGGCTTTGCCGGACGATATTAACACCAATCGATATGGTACGTTATATCTTTCCTGCGCGGGCAGCAGCAGCAGCAGCATCAGCCATTTGGCCTGAAATTTATACGCTATCAAGTCCGCTCACTCGACCATCGAGTTTCGGACTGTGTTCGCGATATCGCTACATACACACAAAAAGCAAAAAAAAACCACTGGGCTATTTTCTGTCGAATGTTTATCGGTACACCCGCGCGCGCGCTATATGATGCGCGGCGTTTTTATTTATTCATTTCTTTTTATACTTTCAGATTAATATTTATGAATTTCAATCATGCGCAGAGGCATAAACGAGCTTTATTCTTTCGCTCTATTTTCCGTGTATAATATTTATGAAAAAGCCATTAATAAATCAGATATCCTTATTTTATAGGTCTGTCTGCGTTTTGCAAAAACGTTCAATTGTGTATGAGCTCGTCATAGGCTATATGTAAAACTATTGAATCCGTATTTCAGATAAAATATTACATGCGGAATAAAGAATTTTGACTGAATCTTTATATAGCACATATTCCACGTATCACTTTTATAATACGAATAAAAATTTGCTCGAGAGCAAAAAAAAAAAAAAATAGTAATACCCTTCGCGTACGTAAGTTCAACAAAAAAAACTCACCTCGAGCTAGCCACCACCGTATGTTGGTCTTTTTTTGTTGTCCCCCTGAACGCGTTGACCCCGCCCTTTCTTAAACCTCTTCTTCCATTATAAAGTGAGTAGAGCAACGAAGGGGCGTTCAACCCGTATAGCAGTCGACAGATCTCCTACTCGCCATCACCACCACCACCGCTACCACCATACCGCCGCAGAAGCTCGACACAATACTGCATGCGAGCACCCACACCTCTCGCGCGCGGCCCATATACACATACGCGTTGTATCATATTTTTTCATTACAAAAGAATTGTCCTCCTCGCGCGTCGTCCTTGAGGTTTACGCAACGAGAAAAGCCACGTACAAACGAAAATCCCCTCCGACTACTATTTTTCTCTTTTTTTTTCTTTTGCTCCGAAACGTGCGCGCGTTGTGTGTGAGCTTTGATGCCCGAGAAAGTTCGGTCGACTCTGCCGCTGGACCTTTTTTTTTTTATTTGTGTGTGGAATTTTTAGCGAGCCGAACGAGAGTAGGTTGAATTTTTTATGTTTTTAGATACGAAAGTTCAATATCATAGGAAAGAGAAGACGCGGTCCGGTGAGAATTTCAATTTCCGAAGCGCGGATAAAAGATAAGAGAGCTGAAGCAGCAGCAGGGAACGAAACGAAGAAGCTTCTTACTCCTCCTACCCCTCCCAATATTTCGTGTGTATTTTTGAAAGTTAATCTGTTGAGAATTTTTGAGGAGCAACTCGCTACTCCGAGATGCTCTCTGCGGTTTCTCAACTTATATATACCCTGTACTTACAATGTAACTTATAGTACAGCAATATAAAAAACAAAGTTTATTCCTTTTTGATTATTCGAGCTCTCTCCCGCAGAGCTGCGCATATATAATATATATACCGCAAATGGAAAAACATGACGTTCGCTCCGCGGACGAATCTCCGCGACAATAAAAGCCATTTCTTCTGGCCATGAATTTGGCAACTTTGAAGAAAATGCGTATGTACTTATTTATGAAGTTGCCGCAAGCCGATCCATTTGGAATTGAAATATATACCTCTCGCGTGGGCGCTGCAAAAACAAAGAAGACCCATACGTCTTGGGGCTAACTTCTGCCACGTTATGCCGCGCGCGTGCAGTATGTATAAATGAACTTACGTATAGTCGCGCGCGCGCTCCTCGTGCCTGTACCGAGCTTGCAGTGAGGACCGCGCGGCTAGTAGTATCTATGTAGCTCCTCGTTGATCGCGTAAATACGGATATATTGTACTCATTATACGACGAGCCAACTCGTTCTATTTAACCATGTATTTATCGCAGGAAGGAATAACTTATACAATTATTTTCACTTTGAAACTTGCAGATTTACAGATTAATGATGCTCGCCATCTATTGACAGGGGCTTAAATTAAAATCATCGTATCTAAAGGGATTGAAAACTGGTCTAAAATTTTTGATTTAACTCAATTGCCATTTTGAGGTCATTCAAAATCCTCACAATATTTTTAATATAAAGAAAAATTTCGCAAAAAACAAGTCAATTAATAGTAATGTAATTCGAAATATTTCAAGTGGCCATATTTTTGGTTATTAGGCCAATATTACTGTTAAGAATTTCTACTGGGATTCGTTTCGAGTAGTTTTAAACTCGAATAAACATTTCTCTTCGATCCGCATTATCAATTCATCATAAATGTTAATTCATGTTCAGAAGTGCAAACTGTCTTGATAAAAGTAGACGTGTGAAGTTTCTTGCGCTTCATTCGTTCAATTCTTTAGTTTCCTCACAAGATGCTGTTCCATCATAAGACCGTTTACCTTATAAGATCGTAAACAATTTCGATTTCATATCGAGCTCGATGCGTGACGTCATAATCTCGAGAATCGATCATCCCCTCCGTTTTATATCATACATAAAGAAATATTTTGTGTGGGGACCTGTTCGATAATTGCGTGTGTAATGCAATTTCGAAGCTCAAGCGTATGTATGTGTGCGCGCGCGTAAATATAAAAGTGAGTGCGCGGAGAAAATGAGTCGGGGGCAAGTGCGAGTCCCGGATATTTATCACTCGTCGAGCACTGGTGGTTTATATACGTGTCCCTCGCGCAAGGAATGATCATTAAACGACGAGGGCATTATGTTGCGCGTTTATATAGGATAGCCCGGACTTTTGATGAGACAGAAACGAAAGAGAGTGAGAGATGAGAGTCGACGCAGGCTCGGCTCTCGGGTCGGGTTTGTTATATATACCGAAAGACGACGTCGTCGTCCCGATGAAAATGAGGCGTAGGGAGGGAGGGGGGCTTGAGCATAGATCGATTCTGCGAGTGTAACTGCTATTGCTGCGCGCTGCAGTTTATTTCCTTCGTCAATTCCGGGGGGGTTATACACTTTGATCGATCGTTCATCATTACGAGAGCGATTCGACGAATAATGGGATTTTCATTCTCAATTTTATCACTCGATGCCATCTCTCCCTCTCTTTCTCTCTCTCTTTCCGAATTATAATCGTTATACGTACCAAGCGTATACCGTTCATGCCTGGTGTACGTTATACACGGAGCTTAATACGCTCAAGTTCAAGATTGAAACATTAACCATTCGTAGCAATTATATAAACACACACACACACACACACACACACACACACACACACCCATACAGGCACACATGCTCACAGGCATAGCAGCAGCTCAAGCTCAATTTTGTTCGCACCAATTAGTAAGCGTGGCGTATACGTATACGTGCGGTGGCATACGAGTACGTGGAATGATGTCATGACGTACGCGCTCGAGTCACGTCATGTGTCCCTCTCTCTCTCTCTCTCTCTCTCTCTCTCTTACATCGTGCGGCACACTGCACGAGCTCTGCTGCTCGCATACATTTACACACAGTTCGCACTTTTGCGCATTAGACATACACTCGCACACATACAAGCCTGTGGAGAGTTTAAGATTTATCGCCAACCCGTACAGCACTGATAAATTCACCGACTGCGAGAACGAGCTTTCCTCGCTTGTTGAGAGATACACACACACGCGCGCACATACACGTATACACAAATGCAGTCGTATATTATGAAGGAAAATGTAATCGTCAAGGGAGGTTTCGCGTTACTTACAGACAGATCTAATACTGGATTGCGTACTAGTGTGCGCGCGTATAGTGTCGGTGGATAGGTTGAGGTTGCAGACTGCCGTGTGATATGTGACTGTGAGTGGTTTCCCTCTATATGTAGTTGATATGTGCGCGTTTACGGGTGCGTATATGGCTGTACGAGTACACCCCGGTATATATGTCTCAAGATGGATTGTAGAGTTTATATAGAACCGAAGTTCGCGCGAGAGCTTATATAGTAGTAGTAGTAGTAGTAGTAGTAGTACGGTGTATAATACGTATAGTGCGAAGTTTTAATTTTGATAATGGATCGTTGAACGAAGTGACGCTCTTATCTCATGAATACGTGATGATAATGGCACTGAAACATTCAAGTTTTTGCGAACATTTTTTTTTGTATTTTTCATCTTTTTTGCGCTGCTGATGCTGCTGCAGTCCAAATTTACACATTTCTTTTTAACTTAGCAGTAATGATGGGCATTTTTATATAGCATTGTTCGTTCTCGCAAAAAAAAGATTCACACGCACTCGAGGTCTAAAATATTAAGAGATGGGCAATATTTGTACGATGTTCCATTAATTCCTGGGCTAAATGTAAAAATATAAGTTCCCAGGGCCGAAAATGCTGTCATGAAATGACATGAAAAATAAAAGTAATTGTAAGTATTATATTTAGAGCTTCAAATTTTTAAAGCTATTTAAAATTATAGATTAAAAAATTATTCTCACCATAGATGAATAAAAAAAAAAAAAAAATTCACAAATGTTGATAGTTTTTCGCACGTAATCCGAGTTATTTTATACCCAAATGAAAAAACTTCGTATATAAATATCGAATTGCACATATCTCACCCAAAGCGTTTGAACGTTGAATGATTCGGACGACCCCAGTATCAGTAAAATCGCACAAAACAAAAAATAAAACAATCAAATAGTTTCGCGGATTCCTGGAATGGTGCAATCACGACGTCGTTTTGGCATTATTCCGCGCGTCCCGCAGACTCACGGGCGGGTCGATTAAAACTTCGGGGGGTACAGTAAACATATATATCTGTACATCTGAAACCAGTTTCAATTATCGCGGCGTGCCCAGTGCTCGGTATCTAAAGAAAGTGAAAGCTAGCCCGAACCATAGATGCGGTACCGTATATTTACGATTGGCAAGTAATAAGCCTCGAAATTCACTTTGTAGAAAGGGATGATACACACGATGCGGGCCTCGAAGGTAAAAATAAAAATTTCAATTTCGTCGTCACGAATATATGTAGTATGTACCGTCGTCGTCGTAGCAGCTTTGTACGCACAACTCACAGCAGCTCTCTAATGGTCAGAGGCAGATTCGGAGCTAAAACGGATAGTAGAAATGGAAAAATCTCTTTTGCTTCGTACGTACATATAACGTATGCTGCGCATATACACACACTACCTATGGGTAATAGAAAAGTTCAGGATTTACTTTGGAGGGTAATCTCGATCGCATGTCGGTGATACATACACACACAGCATATAAGTCTCGTTGGTAGAAGCAATAGCCACGACGTGCCTTTTTCTCCTCTTTTTTTTTTACAAAAGTCTCGATTCACCCTATACAGCCTAAAACATCCAATAAATATCAAATTTGCACTCACTCCAACGTGATGTATAGCGCGGCGCGCGCCTGGCTAAAATAAATATAGCACTACTCGATCGGTCTATATATAGGTATATAGGCGCTGTGCTGTGCATGTGCGTGCATACATCTATTTGCTTGCACAGTTCGTCACACCTGCCCGTATGTATACATATACGTATATATAAGGACATGCGCCAAAGTTGCCATTGGATTTCGCCGCATATATACATATTAGCGCTTATGGTCAATATTGGCTCAAGCCCTCGAACCATCTGCCGCTGCTGCTGCTGTACGCTCGCCGCCCCCGGGTCGCGTTGAGCAATAAATGCGCTCAACTATAGTAGTAGTAGTTGCAGTAGTTGCAGTCGTAGTAGTAGAAATACCGCACCAGTGCAATAACCCCCTCAGCCACCCTCCACCACCACCCCCCCCCTCTGAGCGAGAGGTGAGTTTTTATATATAAGAACCACACACAACACACGTGTGTTACTTTAGGGCTGTCCTTGTTTACGTTACCATGTTATATGCAACGACCGAGGATGAGCGAATAACGAATTATGACGAGCAGTGCCACGGGTGGTATTGTTGATTTTTTGATATATTTCACGTTGTGTACACCTTCACCTCGGCGCGCTGCAGGAGAACGATATGCGTTGTTATTCTCGCGTGACTCAGATATCAACGCGCGACGACTCGCTTGGATAAGTTTATTTTTCTTTTCGACCCTTCTTCTCTTGTTCTCGTCGAGACGTGTTAATTAGTCATAGGAAACGTATTGGTGCAAAAGTGTAAAACGCGCCGTATAGAGCAAGGAAATGAAAATCCAACAAACGTGTGCACGTAAAAGGGCAGAAAATCTCGTCAGTGCTATCGATCCTCATTATGCATCGGCGTACAGCACATATATAGTATATATACCAAGAAGAGCGCGACGAAAATAAAATTCAAAGCCGTAAGCGCAGCGTGAGCAGAGCAGCAGCGTCAGCAACCTCGGGTGCGCTTTACGAAAATCTGTTGATTCGCGAAGCTACATGCGTAAAAGCCTTGCACAAATCCTACTACCCCCGTACGGCTGCTTCTCTCTCTCTCTCTCTCTCTCTCTCTCTCTCTCTCTCTCTCTCTCTCTCTCTCTCTCTCTCTCTTCGAAAAAGAGAACAATTTGCTCGAGTGAGTGAGAGAGAGAGGAGAGAAGCAAAAGCTGCTGCTGCTACTATGCTCGAGACTGGAAATCGAGTTCTTATCTGGAGCCGAATAAGTGCTTCGCCGGAGGATTTGTATTGCGCGAATTTCTTCACTGCGCTCATAGTATACGTACGTACCGTACGTACACTAGCTGCGTGCTCGTCTTTTTGGGCATTAGACGGGGTGTGGCTTTAGCTGCGCCGATCCTGTTATATATAGACCGATGCACACTCCGGAATTCTTCGGTGTAAGTCGATCGAGTAGTATAAGTATGCGTCACTACTCTAGCTGATACACAGAGAAAATCAGCTGAAAGCAACGTCTATGTATAAGTATATCGTCAAAAATGTCGCTATCACCGTAAGCGGCAATCAGCTTTAATAAATTGCTCAAAGCGCGGCGTGTAACAGCTCTTTTGTACCCCCGCAAGTTTGTACCAAATAAACCGGTTATTTATACTATCGTAAAATTCCATCGTAATATATTACCATTATCGAGGCTCGCTTGCCGCGAAGCGGCAGCAGTTTCTGTACTCTCTCGCTCGTTGCGCGTACAGAGCTACGTAACTACGTACACCCCCCGCCGAGAAACTGATAAGCATACAAAAGTTCTCGTTTGTGCAGGAGAGAGAGAGAGAGAAACTTTTCTTTACTCTCTTGCTACGCGCGTGCACCCGAGCTGCGGAGGAAAAGAAGAGGAAGAAGGAAAGCAAAAAGCCCCCAACCCCCCGAGAAACTGCTCAGCCGCAAATGCGCAACAATTAACGTTTGTGTTTTTCCTGTTTACTGGCATACACGCGCTTAATCAAGCTTATATGCAGCGGTGGCGGCGGCGGCGCCGGCGCCGGGCGCCTTTTTGAAATATACAATTCTCTTAAACGGCGAACGCGTGTTTATAGCTATATTGTGTGGCGTAAAACTTTCGATTGCCATTAAATAATGTATTATAAAAGAACACGCGATTTATGCGCTCCTATTAGTAGGCGAGAGCTCTAAGTAAGGCGCAGCATAAAAATTTGTTCTTCGAAAAAACTACTCACTGCCTCTAGGTTTTTTTTCGGGACTAAGAAATAGGAAAGGCAAACAATTTAAATGCGAACACGTACCTCTGTGTGCGTGGCTGGGTGTACGAGTTGCATATGCACGAGAACTGCACAGAGAAGTTCTTTTTCTTGCGTTCTCGTATAGTTACCGTTGAATGGCCTCGTATAAACGTGCGAATTTTTTTTATCTTGACCTCCCTTCCTTCTTTTTCGCGTAAGGTGTATTCGAGAAGGCGTGCGCGTATACAAAGAGGAGTTTGAAACTAGTTATTTCTGCACGAGCTTTTTTCCATCCCCCATATCATAGTACTAAATGATAATAACTATAGAGCATAAAAATTGTGTACAGCAGTTGTTTTTTTTATAATAGACAGTATAATACCGATCTCGTTGATTAATCCTATTTATGTTTCATTTTTTGCAGGTAAGAATTGGCCAAACACAACAAGCGTTTCAATCCAAGATTTCACGACTGCTGAAGCTTTAACTGCGAATATCCATGGCGAAATGTACGTGAGTCTGCCAGAGCCAATCTTGAGCCGATCTTTCGGCGAACGATGTTAACCCGCGAGTAAAACGGTGTTGGCTCGCTCTTATGTTCCTTAATCACTACCTTTCAGCTCCCTTCTAAAATGTTCTTTGTCTCTCTCTCCTTTACTCCCACGTTGAGCATGATAGTCTCTCTCTCTCTCTCTCTCTCTCTCTTTCAACCCGCACTCCCTTCGGCGCGGGTAGTATATAATGAAATCGTCAACTGTCGCATGCAGGTTCGATCCGCAGAATTTCGCATTATAATACATTATAACAGGCCTTGGAGCCAAACCTCGAATTAAAGTAACACATGTCAAGCCCAAGACGACGTTGCCCGCGAGTAAAATTGCGGTCTGTTAAAGCCATAATAAGAATATGCATATTGAGCCGCGTGGCGCGCGGCGGTGGCAAAAACTTGCGGCAGCTCGATGGAGGGAGTATGTACTGCGCATACAAAAAATAACAGCAGTGTTGAACGTAATCGAGAAGGACGTGAATATGGGCACCGAGGGGTGCGCGCCATCGCTGGGGTGACTCCGGTATACGCGACGAGGTGTTTCGCTTTGTGTGCGTGCTCAGTGTGTGTATTTTTCTTTTTAACTTTTCTACGCCCGTGTGCGCTCAATTTGACCTTTGTTCGGGACGCGCGCGCGCGCATTGAATATTATAGTTATTAGATTAAAGAATTTCACGCCGTTTTTGAGGATTAAATCGTTGTGCAGATACACTTTGTCGAGAGATTTGTTGACGAACGGACGAAAAAAAAATGGAATAAAATAAACGACGTCGCTAATACCTTCCTGCCTTTTTAGCGTTCACTCGTAACGCGGCGTGTCGAAAAAGTTGACAAGCTCCATCGATCAAACCCTATTTTTCACAATACACTCTCACACCTTTGCTCTTCATCTCTTTTCCGAAAGAGACTAATCCAGAGTCCGCGTCTTTGATCACGAAAGCGAGAAATATATTTCACTCTTTTCATCTTCTCACTCTGTCTCTCTCCGATTCACTGTGTGACGGCACATAATAAATCATGTACTGCTTTTCGCGCGCGCGCGTGTATGTGTATCTATTGTACGTATAATAATCTCTTTTGCTTTCGGGTTGAGAACAGAGATAGGAAAAAAAAGAAGAAAATGTACGAATCGAGAGAGATTATATGTACGAGAAAGAAAAAAGTCATACAGCAGTCGTCGGATCGTCGTATGGCAGTGGGTCGAGAGACAAAATCAATAAACTAATGAAATAATCCGGGAAGCCCTGCAGCGCGCGAGAACAATTTTTGCACGCTCAATACGAGTGCTAACATGTCATATACTCTCTCTCTCTCTCTCTCTCTCTCTGCGTGTGGGCTTCCCTTCTTCTCTATCGCGTGATGGCATAACGAGAGGAGTTGGTACAATTTATCATTCGAGAATCGAGGCTCTGGCTAACTTTTTAAAAACTCGATTCAATGAGAGAAAAAGTATCTCGGGAAATCAGCGATCCTCGATCGCGTGCAAATAGTGTCGATTCCAGACAATTGCCCGTAGCCAAGGCCATCTTATCTCAAACACTTACCTCTCTATTCGACTTCTTTTCACTTTTTTATCTTCTGTTTCTTTTCACCGCAATTCTTTCATCCGAACGATCGAGAGAAATTAATTGAAAGCCCTTCTCGTGTAATCTCAATTAATAGGCGAGCAGCACGCGTTATACTCGCCGCACATCGTTCGGTATATCTATCATAAATTTGCAATTAATCCCCACACACATACAGGCACTCGCGCATTATATATACGCAGGAGCTTTCGGATCGAGTGAGTGAATGAGTCGCGCAGTTTATATGAACACGGTACGTAACGCAGCGCCTATATATATAGGTGAATATGCGTGTGCATAGGTATTCGGCCGCGCGGCGCATTGAGCCAGTCAAGAGAAGCGTTCCCTCGACGCCGCCGTCCCCCATAAATCTCGAGCTCAATTAATAACAAAGACCTCGGTCCAGGCTCCTGGGCACACTCTCTACGTGTATGTGTGTATAACTAGCCGATTTTCGGCGGTAAACACGTATACGTAGCTGCTGCTGCTGCTGCTGGTGCTAGCTCGCGTTCATAGAGTTCAAATCCGATTATAACTAGCCTTTGGACTGAATACCTTAGTGTGTGTGCGAGTATGCGTGTGTGTACGTTTATTATTATATATATCGCACGGTATGCCCAGTGGAAGTCCATTAAAGGATAGTAAGTTGATTTTTCGGGTTGAATGGACTTAACTCGCGTGTGTGTACGTGTAATCGATTATGAAACCCAAAGATCTGTCGATGTATAACACACAGCACAGCACATGAACTTCTCTCCGGGCTATATAATGTAGTAAGCTCTGCGGCTAACGCGCGAAGAATGTGCACAGGCCCTTTAATGGGAGTTTAAGGAAACTGCTGGGAAATTTATTGGACTTTGGCAAGTACACGAGTGAGAGAGAGCTCCCCAAGGCAGAGCGAGAGAGAGGGTAGCATCATGCTTCAATGCTTTGTGAATATTTCCTTTGATGTTTATCCGTTGAATTATCGAGGTCAAGAATTACTCCGCTGCTCGGGTGGTGCACTCGGGGATGATGATGGAATCTCGATGCCTGATTTTGCGTATGTTTTCGGGTGTATTTTTTTACGGTTTCGGTTTATGATTAATGATTCCTTTTGGTACATATTGATCCCATTTGCATAGCGTCGTTTATCAATGTTTGTTGACGATTACACTTAAAACGGGTTTTATAACTCGAATAGTACACGAAAAATCCATTCACGAATGACATCTAGATATTTTTCTTGTTTACATTCCTCGCCCAAATGTAATTCACCTAGGGCGAGAAAACCTCGCAAGTTGCATTTTCGTCTTTTCGAAAATCGGATAAACGTTACTCACCCGGTCTCTTTCCCTTAGTCTGCGAAAGTGACTCGGTTGGTGCCGCTGCTGCTGCCTGTACATAGCAATTCGTGCCGCTCTCATACGTATATGGGTGGTGTGTTGGTGCATTTCCACGAAAGTCCAAACGCCGCACCGTTGCCGGCGTTAAGCTGTTGTACCATTGGGGACGATAAATTCCTCAAGCTTTCAGCGACTGCAATAGCCCAATACAGATACCACGTACATGCGCGCGTGTGCTATATAGCTCACTCGCACACACCAAGATATATCTATAGCATAGTCGCAGATAAATCGATCCTTTAACGTCCCTTACGCGCTGTTTCTTCGCGGACATGTACGTAAATAACTGTTGGAAAACAGTTTCTTACCGATATTTTCTTGACTTGACGTATTACTTACGCATACTGACTAATTTGGGAGGGTCGAGTGCGCAAAGAAAAAAAAGCCCCGTGCCATTGAAACCACTTCAATCGCATTAATAATGCGTACCACAAATATATATGGCGCGCACGGGTTTGAACAGCTCGATCGAAAATTGATTCCAAATGGATTGACACGCATAAAAGCAAAAAAGGATCCGCACCGAATGAAAAGCGCCCCAGATATATAAGAGTAATGATGCCTATGTTGAGCTCTCGTACCGGGGCTCATGCATACACCCGCCATGCCCGCCCCCATTCATCCATTCGATCTGATTCGAAATTCCGCTCGCGCGAACTCACGCGCGTGGCTGGTAGCGGCACTTGTGCTGCTATGTATACATATTGGCCGGAGACAAGCTGCGAATTCGCATATCTAATGCATTATGCGCACGAATCGTGTCGAAAAACGCGCGAAAAAATATTTTCATCGAAAAATCCGTGCGGTAAAGTTTATCACCGAGACTATGCGGCAACATGAAATGCAATATTATTACGCATTCGGTAATAATCTACTCGAGAATCGTCCATTATACATGTAAGCATTCCACGCGCGAAAAAAGTTGCAAAACTCGGCTGTGAACAATGAAAAGCGAGCGAATCTAACGATGTTTGCGAAGTTTCCCACGAACGAGCCTAATCCCACTGAACCACTGCACCGTACTACGAACTACTGCTGCTGCTGCTACCAGTGTACTAGTACGTGGCTGGCTATACCATCACGAGTTGCAGCTCGAGCTTTCACGAAAAGGACGTACCGAATAAAATCGCAAAGCGCGCAGTACCACCAGCCAGTGAATACACAGAAAAGAGAAAGGAAAATCTGTACGGAGTAGTTTGAGAGTGAGAGAGAGAGAGAGAAAAGCGAGAGATTCGATCTATATTTAAAGTTCACTTTTGCAAATCGCGCGCAAAGCCGACCACGGAACTTGCACATACGTCGGCGCGCATATATATACGGTAGACCACACCATTCCTCAACCCCCAAAGAAGTGTGGGTGTTTGCTATGTGTACTGCTCTCTTCTGCATATCCGATAATATTGGTTTGCTATTGGATACAACGATAACCGGGCTCTCTACACATCCAGCAGTGAGAGCTTGCAAGCTCGCTACTCCTTTTGTTTGCTTTTCATACCATGCCGCGGGGGGGCGAAAAAAAAGCTCCAGTCGAGGTTTGTTTATATACTCTATGAAGCGAATGAAAAAAAGAAAGGAAAAAATAGGAAAGGTGGGATGGAAAAATGTGACGTTACGACGTTCGGACAGCATTGATATTCATCGGTTTGCGGTTTTATAAATATTAGCCCCGTCGCGCCGGAATCGAATCCGTGTGTATGAATAATTTTTGTAATTTATTCATCTGGAACATCAGCGGCAGCGACAGCAGCAGCAGCAGCAACGTTGGCGATGCTGCCAACGTCGATCGATGATGCACGCCGGTGTGGATGCTGCCCTACTGCATAGCGCAGCCCCGTAGTAACATGCCTTTGTCGGTATGATAATGCGCTGCGGACACGTGTTGCGGTGGTTAGGATGGTTATCGGCTGCTGCTGCATACAGTTCGGTGTGCAGCTAGCTTTTCTCTCTCTCTCTCTCTCTTTCTCTCTCTCTCTGTAGCCAACTGCATACAAACGTACATATAACGCGAGCTCGCGCGCGCACCGTACTCGTTACCGTTGCGGTTAGCCGACGTTGTTATTTGCACCCCTTCATTCACCTTCTGCCGGAAACCGGGTGAGAGAGAGAGAGAGAGAGGAAGAAAAAAAAGTAGAAAAATCTTCGTGGTGGTGACCCCTGAGGCGAATGGAGCATATAGCACGTGGTATATATTGTAGAATCCAGACGAGATGAAGAGAGCAGAGAGAGAGCTCGTTTGACCGATTATACCCCTGAGGTGTTATTGGTCTAATTAGAACGCGCGGCATGGGGCGCGCTGGAGCTGGCAAATATTCATCAGGGCCGCGATATTGCGCGCGCTAAGCTATTCTCTGGCTTTGAACAATTTTTTTAATGGCCGTAGCCTTTACTTTTTTTTCTTTGTTACGGTGCCTCACTGTTTCTCTGTTTTTGTGGAATCGTAAGGATATGGCGAAATCATTGATATTTTCCGTATTTTTATTATGTCTTGTGCAATTACTTGCATCTTAAACTTTGGTGTGTATTGACGATCCAAAAATTACATTAACAATATATAACATTGGTTGATCAATTCTCTATATACAAAAATTTTCTCTGTTCCACTTTCGGTTTTGTCGACAAAGTTATTCGCCATCTAACTGAAGGCTTGAAACGATGTAAAATGATCTAAACTTGTTGGAACATTTAAATTATCATTTTCAGGACATTTAAAATGTACTTCATATTTAAATCATGATTGTAACGAAAAAATCGCTAAAAACAAGCCAATAAATTGTTACATATTTTAAAACATTTTAAATGGTAATTTTTTGATCATTATCTCATAACTGATGTTGAGCATTTTTACCAGCTATTTGATTATTCATTTTAATCAAACTTAACTGTGTGTCCTAATTCTTATTTGTTTTATTTACTGTGGATTTTTGTATAAATTGTACTAAAATATGAATACATTTAAACGAAGTGAAAAAAAAAATAAAAAAACCAAAAATAACAAAAAACAAGCTCGACAAAATTGCGCCAGTGAGACGCAGCTGTTACTCCACTACCGTATGAGGGGGGAGAGAGAGAAAAAAAATTCACGGACCCGCTCGCCACTAACTTCCAAAGCGGTTTGTCTCTGCGTACACAGAGCGAGGCAAGGTAAAAAAAAGAGAAGAAAAAGCGAGGGAGGAAGGAAAGAAAGAACATAAGGCCGTTGCAGCCCTTGAGGCTTGTGTGTGCGACTTTTCACTGCCGCAGCAGCGCCTCGTTTGTTTACATCTTTCGTCGTATATTCTCTCACTTGCTCTCTCTCTCTCTCTCTCTCTCTCTCTCTCTCTATCTCCTTGTACAGTTTCGATAGAGTTGAGAGGCAAAGGAATGAAAATAGAAGTCGAAAATAAAATCGAACCGCAGCAGAAGTAGCAGCAGCAGCCTCGGGTTGAAATAATGTAGTTGCGCAAGTTGACGACGACGACGACGAGTCCTTTGATAATCGCGGTAGCTGCTTAAATTGGATGATAACACAGTGGATGCGAATGATTATAACGGAACCTCGAGTCAGTCGCATTACGTCTCGAGAACCGTCGCATTACCGCGTTGAGTAGCATAACAGTCGAGTAAGAAAGGTTATACAAGATCAGCCGCACTGTATAGTCCCTCGAGAGATTCGCTCGCACGCGCCAGAGTGAGAAAGAGTATAGGGAAGCGCGTCGGATATAATTTTAAGAGCTAATTCAAGTTCTTCGGTAGTGGCAGCGGCAGCGAGCGACTGCCTGCCTTGCCTGCCTGCCTGCCTGCCTGCCTGCTTGAGAGCTCGCGCGAGCGCGCGAAGAAATGAAATTATAAGCCAGCTCCGGTAAATGAGCTTTTTACTCGCGTATATAAGGGTATATATTGGTATTCCGACACTTTCACGGAGAGAAGAGAGAGAACTGCCACTTTACAATATATATACTCGCGCGTACCAGTGTAGTAAACGTCTGTAGCGTGCCACACGTACTAGATCATCGTGTAGTGTTGATGATGCGGTGCGCGCGCGTCGACACGTTCGCAATTAAGCACCGGAACTTTGCGCGCCAACTCTTAGTGTGTACTACTAGTACACGGCATAAGTGAGAGAGAGAGAGAGAGAGCTTTTGTCTCGAGTCAAGAATTTCGTGCAAAGGGGAGGGCGTAAGTTGGAAGCGTAAAACGAAACGAAAAACACCCATCCGATCGGCTCGTCGGAGCTCTGCGGTACGCGATAGTAGCTTATATATACCGCTGGAAATGTTCTCATCCTGCCGACGAGGGAAAGGAAAGCCATCCGTTCGACCGAGCGACCTATATTGCTGCCGAGGGTGAGGAAGAGCGAGTGAGAGAGAGAGAGAAAACGAATAGCACATACAGGTTCATTTTCTATTCAGTTCGCGAACACTATTGCTCCTCTCTCAAGCCACTCATTCTCTCGTCTCTCTCGCTCTTTCTCTCTATATGTATAGGCTAATCCATGCAACCAGGAGAAAATGACAGTGCTCCCGGCTATGGCTAGACCTCCTTCTATTCCTTTTGATATCTTTCTCTCTCTCTCTCTCTCTCACTCTTGGCCTAGGCAGTGGTATAGCAACTATTTAGAACTTCTTTTTTTTTCACGCGCATCTAGGTCATATACTATATACACGTGAGCTTGCGGTGTTCGATTACTGACCGCCGCCGGTGTATATACATACACATAGTCGCCCGGGCTCGGGGTTGAAGGCTGATTAGCTGCCGGTAGTCTCATACATGAATTTCCTTTCTTTCTTGTCTCGTCTTTTGAGCTCTTCATCGCTGATGATGAGTTGCTACTTTTAGCCCTAACAGTGTCTTCCGAAATTGGCAGGCGGAATTATTTTATTCAAAATTAAAAATACCATTGTTGAAACACAAAAAATATCATGCACTTGACTCAAAAGCTCGTGCCGACGAAATTAAATTCTATCAAATTCTTAAAATTAATTACGCTGCGTCTCTTTGCTTCGAAAATTATCAAACGAACTTCCCACGCAGAGAGAGTCTCAATTCGCACAGAGACAGCAGGGAGTACACCAACGTGAGGTTAAAATCCTTCAACTGCAAATGCTGCGAGCATGGGTCGGCGCAGCTTCTCGCAAGCTCTCAAAAAACAATTATAAAGACATTCAGCGCAGTGCAGAGCAGTGTATAGTATAGTTGTAGTAGCAGCAGCAGGGGAAAGGGCCTCTCGTGCGCCACTACTACAACAACGACGACGATGATGATGACGATATAAAACTCCATTATGTTATACAGAAAGCTCGAAATTAAATGTACTTTTAAAACTACTTTTTAAAAGAGACCCTAGGCTGTGGGCGCGCGATTCTTTTGGCCAACCGCACCTCGATTCATAAAATTTCGTACCCCACTCTTTTTCTCTTTCTTTCTCTTCGAGTTACAGAGCAGGAAAATAAAGTAGAGTAGCAACGACCCAATTCTCTTCTTCTACTTCTTCCTCCTCTTCTTCTTCTACTTCTTATGTTCCGTGCGCACACGCGGGTCATCTTGCATTTGTTGTGCACGAGGACGGCGTGCCGCAGCGACGACGACGACACATTCTGACCGCCCGATTACTATTTTTTTCCGACGTAAAAATGATAAAAAAAAAAAATAAGAAAAAAGAAGAAAATAATGGAACGAATGAAAAAGAAGTTCATTTTCCCTTAAGGTACAATACTCGAGAGTCAGTAGAATGCCTCAGTATCTCGTGTATAGATATACAGTTGGGAGCAAGTATTAATTGTTCCTGTGGGTCTTGCACTTACAATTGTAACGTGGCACAAGCTTTGCTTTTATATATCTCAATCTCACCTAGACCGGAAGCCGATAGTTATCAAGTGGAGATCTATATCCTCGTCCTGTACTTTCGTAATTCGATATCGCAAGTGTCGTCGCAAGCACATAACGCAATAAACCTTCGCATATCTATAGATGCTTGCGTCCATCAGCATGTGCGTAACTTTTCGGTTGCTATATCTCGGGTTGTATACACACCGCGCACCACACCACAGAGAAATAAAATTGTCTCTCTCACTCTGTTTCTGTCTCGTTCTCTCTTTCTATCCAGGCGTGTGTAGCCGTTGGACGTCGCATTGGCAACCAAATGAAATTTCCTGCGGTCGTGGCCCCGCGCAAGTTCGACTCTTCTGTTCCGCGTAAACGCCCGTGTACATAAAACCCGGACACACAGAGTCGAGGACCGCCGGGTGCATACACACACACACACACACACACGAACGAGCCGTGCCTACTTTGTATTCCGTTCGGCGTGTGCTAGCCGAGCGCACACGACGCGGCGCGCCTATATACCTTTTCTTTCTCTCTGGACAAACTACTGTCCGCATGCAGCAATCCGAGAGCTGATTCTCTCTGTCTATATCTCGAGACGTTTGGGCTTTAAATAAGGAACGTGGATTTACGATTGCGATTTCGAACTTTTGCCTTTTTGTTTTGAATAAAGAACCGAACGAGTACATGGTTCGAGAATTCGAAAATTTTTAAAATAGTATGTACCATCGAACGATATCGAAAGACAAACGGAAATTATAAATACTTTTATCGAGCTCCAAGTTTCGCATGGTGGTTATTTTGTCTCTTAACGCGATCATTTATGCAGTATCTCACCAGAAAAGCACTCAGGAAACAGAGTGTACCAAATAAAGTCGTTCGAACTTAATTTTCGAGTATTTCATGGAGCGTCGATCAAAATTATATTTTGGTGTATAAAACTAAGAATCGACGTAAAATAAACGAAATAAAAACGAATATCGATTCACCTTTGGATTTTTAGTCGTATCCTCGTATAGAGTTATTATAAAAATATCTCGTTTATGCATATTACAGTTGCCCAAACAACGAAGAAAAGGCAAACATCGATACAAAATTAACTGCCGAGTTCGACGAAATACGCGCGTGAGTCGATTTATGCGATGTTAAACGTATACCAAACCTTTTTTTCTCTCTTTATCATTGCCGCACGTGCACTCGTGCAGCAATTCGCGCGCGCGCATAAATAATGCTGCGAAACCATCACTGCCTTTCCTTTCTTTATTATTATTCTTTTTTTTTTTTACAATCCCCCGATGATTACGCGTGCGTTTCTTTTCATTCGCACATTATACCTGAACACGCAAGGTTAGCTGCTGCTGCGTTACCCCTTGCATAAATGTATATATAGGTTTTTTTTCCTTTGCTGGTGTTTTTTTTTTGTGTTGAGGTTATAACATTGTGCGAGTAGCGCGTAATGAGATCAATACTAGGCAATGCTCCGCGTTCGTGTTTGTTTTAAGTATCTTTCGTGCGAAATGAATAACTCATTTTCAGCCCTCGATTTGTGTATTTATGTGCCTTGGGGGTTGCCGGAGATTGCGCGCGGCGGCGACCGGTGACCCTCGACAGTTCCTAGTATATATAATATGCATTCGCTGTGTATATGTATACACGAGTGCAAAGTAACGATTTCGATTGAGGGGCACAATTTCTTCTTTTTTTTTTGCCGAATGAAAATAATTTTCTCTTAGCGGTCCCCGAGATGTAGATAGTATATTGCCTGTAATGCACACGGGATTTTTTTAAGTACACGCGAAAAAAGGTGCGATTAAGCGATTTTCTTCTCTTTTGACGGAAAAAGGTGAAAGAGAGAGAGAGAGAGAGAGGGAGAAAGAGCCTGCTGCGCAAAGGGCGCGATAGGGCACATACGTATACACCGGAGGTATATATATAAGCTTTGAGCTCTCTCTGCATGCATAACGTGTCACGAAATTGTCCGTGGGACAGGTTTTTTAAGTTGAAAAAAAAACTCTCGTGGTATAATCTTGATATATGCTTTAAAATATAACAACCTTCGACATAACAGCACACAAGTGACTTTTCTATTTATTAAAGCGCGCTTAAACTTTTGGATACAAAAATATATGCGTGTCGAGAAAAAAAAAGAAAGAAAATGCCTCGCAAGCACGTTTTCGACCCAAGGCATTTTAAAGTGTATATGTGTAAGTTGTAACGCATGAGTAAGTTATTACTAGCCTACTTTGAAAGAGTAAAAGTAAAGAAAATAATCTTAAACTCTCGCGTATTTGTATACATATATGGTACGCGCTCGAGAAGGAAAAAGAATGTTGACATATTTTTCGCGTCGAAAAAAAAGAAGTTAAGCGATGAAAAAATTTATGCCCCCACGCACACCGTGAGACTCGGTCGCGCGAAGAAAGTTTTTCCAAAAGATTGCTTGCGCCGCACGTGCTATAATATACTGTGTGGCATTGATTTTCGATACATTTACTATCGAGCATATAGTGGTGCTGTAGGGTTGGTGGTGGTGGTTGTACGTATGTATAGGGAGAAGTCATGGGGAGAGCTCGTTCTTGAAAGGCACTTCCGCGAACGCACAAAGCAGGTGCAACAGCATGCGGTACCGCCGCCACCACTACGTTCGATTTCGAGCTGCAGAAATGAATAAAGCAGCCGAGTGTCGAGCTTGGGTAATAGTATACATATAGTAGGCAAGTTAGAGAGAGAAAGAGAGATTTATCCAACCTCGTTTGGCACTTGATGCCGGGACACGTGTGTGTAAATGAGATGTACGTATTGCGAGCATAGGCCACTTGTGCACGAACGAACGGACTTAACTGTCCCTTATCCACGAAGCCCAGAATTGATCGTTCTAGTCGATCGTGTATGTAATACCGGCGAAAGCCGCACTCAGGCAAAAACAGAAAAGTCTAACATTTTTTAAGATAATCACAGTGCCTGTAAAAAAGTTGAGTAAATTCCAGAATTTTGTAGGCTTTAGCCTCAACGACGGAAATATTTTCGGGAAAAAAACGCACAACAACTAATATATCTTTGGCATTTTTGTAGCTAGCATTTCGAAGGTGCTATTTTTCATTATACTGACATAAAAATAGTACGTACGTTAACGCTAGATGGCGATGCCCAAATTTTCGGAAACTACAGGAATAGCAGAGATGTTGGAATAATATATAGGATTAAATTGTATCGCTTGCACAATTAATCCCATTTTTTTTACTTGAATGTGCGTTATATTATGCTTATTGATCAACCGATCGAGGTAAGCCTTGTCGTCATCTCGAGCGCCAAGTGCGTTAAGCACTGTACTTCAAAGATTTGTGCCATCGCCTCCCTGGTAGAAATGCAACATTTTTTTACCTAAAGTGTTAACGGTTTTTCTCATAAAAAATGGCCATTTAAGGGCTTATATATACCTTAAAATCACATAATTTTAAAATACATGAAAATATAAGTAAAAATTATATCTGGTGAAATGGAAAAATTCTCCTCTTTTCCAACCCTTTTTTCAACCAGAAATCACCCTGACATACCCCAAATTAACTTGAATACAGCCTAGATTTACTAGGCAAGTCAAAATTCTAAAAATTAATCATACCCCCCTGGCCCGTAGAATTCCAAGTGGTAAAATTAATTTTGAGACCCCAGAGTCATGTTATTTTGTTTGTCAGAGACTTGTCTATGGCCGCTACTACAGGCAAGA